>WAAD01003817.1:26149-39309 GCA_013389945.1 Fregata magnificens | reverse complement strand
ACTACTAAGCAATAATCCCAAACATGCAATGAAGTTTGCTTATTTTTGAAACAAAATACTCAAAAATCAAACTTTTCAATTCTAGTCAAATAGACTGGTTATTTCACCAAAGAGCAAAATAAAATATTGAACTACTTTGATTAATAAGATTAGACTTAGTCATAAAATAAAATATGTGTTCCCCAGGTAATCCAGTAATTTCAAAGCATCAAGTCACTATGAAAAAACTGAACTGGAATTAAGAAGTCATCCGAACAATCTCTTGGTTAATCTCAAAAAGCATAAAATGAAAGCAAGAAATTCTAAAGGTATTATTTTGACTTTATTCTGCTGAAAAATCAACATGCTTTCTGAAAACATTTTTTTATTTCATGAAATTGCTATTTGTGATCAAAACCAGTTGTTAAAATTTTCAGCCAGCTCCAACAAAGATGTTTTAAAATATGTTCTCTGCTATTAAGTTCATTACTTTGATTTTATAAGACGACAGACAGTAAAATTTAACACCAATAATTATTTAAATTAGAAAGCCTTTAAAACTTGAATTGACATGCCATCTTGGAGTCGGAAGAATATTTTCAGCTTATTCTTTTGAATACCATCCACCTTACCATTCAGTTTAATGTAACTATCAAGCAATTAACATACCACTCGGATTATTCTGAAATTTTCATTCATTCTACCAGACCTCTGCTGAAACGTTCAATTCATTTACTTTACAGATTACCATTAAAAAGCCACTAAATTTACCATAGAAAAGACTAGTAGACACGAAGTCTTATATTGAGAATAGCATCAAATTATGATATTAAATACCATCAACTAAATGCCACTAATCACTCTATTTTAGCAACAGTAATTACTATTTGTAACCAATGTGAAGGGTTTCATAAAAATTATTGAATTCTACTATTTTTAACAGTAATTGCAACACATCCATCAAGACATCACACACGGCCAGTAGTTCCAGTATTGTATTTGGGCACTAACAGAACTACCTATTTTGGTGACCTTCCCAGTCCCATAAATCTTGCGAACATCTAGTTCTTCCCTGACTCTGTGTTCTGTCCTTAGCATGGGTTTCAGTCTGTGCTCTGCTTCCAATCTTGAAACTGTCAGTTTATAAGACTTGAATAAATAAAAGAAACACCAAATAATCTCCTACACTATCTCCTTAGATTGACAACAAATGTTAAGTGACCTAAGTATGCAATTATTAGTTAATTAACACGTATTTGTACTTTAGGCACACACAGATCAGGAAAACCCAGTCAATACTAAAGACAGAAATTCTCAGAGAAGATAAGAAGGTGAAACATACCCATCGGTCTTACAGATAAACCAAGAGATAGTTTGAAACACACATTGATTTGGTCCTCTCACCCTTACCTATTTAAAATGTGATACAAACATAACCTTCCTTACCACAAAATGATAGCATGAGAGAGGCACTTTTGCCATCCAACAGCTTTCAGAAAAGGATACCTAGGGGGAGTTTTAGAGGTAAGCAAGACTCAGAGGATGAGTGTTGCTTTCCAGGGAATCATTCCTTGTGAACAGATGTGTTTCCTATACATATGCACAGAGGACAGACTGTTCACTGTGAAAATGTAATTGTGAATCCACCACATCACATTTCTGAGGAAAATATCTTCTTCCCCTCCAAACATTAGACACTTAAATGAATGCAGCTTGCTTTTAGAGAAGTTGAGAACCTTCTGAAAAAAATGTGTAGAACATTTGAAAAATGAAAACATTTGTTTAGGTGTCTAAATTAATGTTTGTGAGATCTGGCATCAAGCTTGATCCCCCCTCCCCCAAATTCTTAAACAATAACAAGTAAGAACAAGGAAAAGTAGCTGAAAAAGAAAAGAACTGTCCATTTCCCATTTCCTGCAGCTCTGCTCCATGAAGCAGCTAGCATAGTTTCTGACCACGATTAAAACACAATAGCGATGCATTTTTTACTCCAGCTCTATTAGGACAGAAGAGTGTGAGACAAGTCCCCTTAGGAATACTGACTGGAAAAGGAGGAAAAAAAAAAAAGCTTAAGATTTTAAAATCTTGAAGGAGGTGTTAAATCAAAACCAGTTTTTAAAAATTCAATTCTTCTTCCTTTTTTTTTTTTTTACTTGCAAACTTCTTTGCAAAAACACAAGCATATTGTTACAATCGCATCTTATGGTACAGTGTGACTTTACCTTTGAGACAGATTGTCATTGCTCTAGGAAAAGAACAAAGGGTCTAATTTTCAGAAGAAGTGAACACACAGAATTTCTACTGAAGTCAAGTATAGCTGTGGGCACTCCAGATCTCTTGAAACAAAATATATCATCCTCAGCCATTGTTCAGTGTTTTGCCTATTTATGCATAAACAAAAAAAGAAAAAGGGCTATTCCCATAGGATGGACTAGTTTTCTTTTTAATATAAAAGAGAATGTTCAGTTCTTAAATTATTTTATGTGAAGAATAGACACTTTGCCAAATTCCAAAGAAAAGTCAAAATTCACTCAAGTACAGTTACCTGAAGGGGAAAACAACAAAAACCAAAACCAAAACCCAAACCGAAAAAAACACACCTTCATTTTAACTATTCAGTCAAAAATAGGAAATCATAACACTGTTCAAATGCTGTCTTCCCATATAAAGCCACTACCCTTAGCACTTGCTAATTAATAATCATCGCTCTGTAAGGCTCAGAGAAAGCACTGGTTAGAGCTTGTACGTCAGTCCATACTTGGGATTGGGCCATGGATGTTCAGATCTGCACTCCACAGCCACAGCTCAAGTGCCAGCCTTTGCAAGTAGCACCTGCAACTCTCCTCTTTCCTGTCAGCAAAGCACGGACGGAGATACATACTATTCACTGTTTTACCAGATCAGACAGCAAAGCCTCAGTACAATTATTGCAGTTCACGCCCGTTTTTTTAGTGTTATTAAAGCTGGGATGCTTTTTACCATGACCCACATATTCCCAGAAACAGTGTCTAACCAGGGCACAGGTCTTTTTCAAGTGTCCTTGCAGCATCAGGTATCATTTCAGTAATGACATTAGGAATTCCAGGTGTGTCACATTAATTGCAAGAGGAGAAATAAGGTGAGAGCACTACATTTTTACGCTTGTTAATCTTCAGTAAGTAATGCATGTTCCTGCAAGGTTGAATAAAACAGAAGATTTGGATTTGAGATAAAAGTAGCCAGACCGAATCACTAAAACCAGACAATACTGAATTGGATCAGTGACTTTCTTGGAAATTCACCCAACATAATAAAAATATTTATCTGGCCATTAAAAAATTAATAAAAAAATCACCTGGAATATTTTATAAGATGATTTAAGATGAATTGGTAAACATGATTTGTATTCATGTTCAGCTACGTGGAAGCCTGAAGAACACGTGCCTTATTTTTCTAGAGGAATATAACATGATCTGCTGGGGGCAGGGGAAATACGAACACTCCCCACCGCCTTGAACAGGACTGTTCAAGGTGGGACAAGAGAGGGAGCACCACAAACCAAGCAAGATATAAGGGGAGAGGCTGGGCTACACAGAGGAGCAAGAGGGATTCTCCGCCTGCCTTTCCTTTCCTTGCCCACCTCTCTCGCTTGCCACCTTAGAGGAGCGCACACTTTACCCTCAATTTAATGCACAGCAGGATGTTGAGGCAATTCTTCAAATCGATTCTGGCATCATTCCAGGTTGGCAGCAGGGAACAATGAAGTCTTTTTAAAGATTTGTTTATTTGTTCAGTTGGCATAAAATGATGATATAAAGCTAAAAATAAATGTGTTGAGAGTGCCAAGTATAGAGACTGAAGGTAGTGTTCTCCTGCAAACTCTTGACTGGCGGAGGGTGTCTGGGGAACAGCACTGTTGCCCGCTCACAGCTTCGAGTCTGCATTTTAAGACCCTTATTAAATTATCATCAAAGTCTAAGGAAAGGCTATCTCCCCCCCCATCACCACCTGTCCTTCCATCGTTACCCTTTCCCCCCCAGTTAAAATAGAAAAAGATAGACAATACATTCATATATGCGGGATCATCACATTGCAATAGTTTGTCATTTAAAACTGTTTACTAAGTTGCAGTAAAAGCCGTCCAGGAATAGGTGCCTTTCTTGCAGAGTGAATACTACATCATCATAATGTCTCTGTTCACCATTGTCATAATTGCACTTCCTTTGCTTTTAGGGCCTCAAAATTTAAGTAGTCCTGAGATCTAAAAGAAAGGATGAACCAGTAAAAAAAAAAAGTTTGAAAAATACTGTTTCCATAAATGTCTGTAGTTTCCTTCTTACTACAAATAATTATCTCCAAAGCCTTCTAATGTTCTCAAAGCCATTTTGTTCAGAAACAGGAGCCCAGATGCTTTATTCTGGCCAATGTTTTATTTCAAGAACGGTTCAGTTTTCAATAGCTTTTGCAAAGATTATATGATTTGATACTTCCAGACACCTAGAACTTCCTATTGCTAACAGGCTCACTGCGTTCTCACTTTGGATAGGCACTGGAGTGCCTAAATCTAAGCATGGAAATTTCTCATCACCTATATTTGGACTGAGATTTCACATAACAAGCTATTAACTTTAACTCATGGAGAACAACCATCAAGCCCAACGAATCACTGCAAGCAGAAATTGTAGGGGTTTTAGAACACATTTGTTAGATATTTTCTGAAGGATCTGGGTCAGTAAATATTAGCAATTAATATGGAGGTGGGTGTGAAATGCAAGTGGGAAATAAAAATATTATTCAAATCAGAAAAGTGCAAGTCAGTACTTGTTTTATTTCATAGTATTCCTGGTGGATTGCTGAAGTTGACTGTATTTTCACTTTCCATCTTTACCCAATGAAAAGCTAAATACTAAATCAGTTCTAAACTTTTTTTTTTTTAATTCCCAGAATCCCAAAGTCTTACTGTTAGAAACTTGTGGAACTTTTTTTTTTCCTCTTCTTTTCTCTTTTTGTCATTAGTGTGGGTGAAGACTTTCTGTCCACAGAATTGGAAGATGTCATCCTCTGCTGATTGCTCGGCTTCCATAACCATTACAGTGTCACCTAGTAATCTTTCACATGGCTATCGTGTGAAAGAGGATGCTGCATACAGAAAGATTAGGCTCCTTTGCAAGGAGTAAGGAAACTGAGCAAAAATGGTACTTGTGCAGAAGTGCTTGTAAAGGAAACCCTTAATTTTATGGCTAGAAGTTAGTTCACATAATGTGTGGTAATGGAAACTGTCACCTCAGTATATTTTCTTCCATTACTCTGTTTGCTTTCATAGTGGAAGACTTTTTGCAGTATCAACTTTAGATACCTCTTCTCCAGGGTGTCAGTTTTTCTCCCTGCATGCTAATAAGCTTGGTAAGCTAAGTCTAATAACTGAACTCACCCAGAAATGTGCAAAAGTAACAAGAAAGGTCAGGTCCTAATTGGGCATGTGTTTGAATAAGGACAGAACATGCAGTATACGTACCCTTACAGAGGCTGACGGGAGCTCAGTGTACACAGAGCGCAAACCTCAGGGGTATGGATAGCTTCCCCTGTGCTACCCCTAGAAATCCCTTCCTTCCAACCCATCCCCCTCCACTTTTTAGCTCATGCTATGTCTGTGTACACATACCAATTTAAAGAGCAATTTACTGGAACTTTGAAAACACAGACATCAGAGTTTAAATCTGATGAAGTGAGCTCTGCATTCAGTTAAACTCTTGCTTGGGGCATGTCTGATTTTCAATGATTAATAACTATTGCAATGATTTCTATAGTTCAGCATTTGCCAAGAGACAAGGGAGCAAAACCTCCTCACACCACCGTGCGTAAGGAAAGTGATGTCTTGTTAACTGCCAGCATCCCTCTCCCTTATGCCTTGAATTATACCCTACTCAAAAGGCACAAATGCTTTCAGCAATGGTGCAGATAGCAGCTAATGCAAAACATTAGCAAAGATGTAATTTTATCTTGCCATACTGTGTGAAGACTTCCAGAACTTGATTTCCAAAGGGGCTGAGATGGTAATCAACTCACATCCATTTACACTGCCCAGTTATGAACATTTCTATTGTGCCTTATTGAGATAGAGGATAATTTAGCAGACTACAGATCACTGGTTCAGAGGTCTGTTATTTAGTACTAGTACTTAAAAATACATTCGTGTTGAACATTTATGTTGGATCTTAAAAGTATGAGCACGTGGTCCTGCTGGCAAGGGCCTTGCAGGATTTAAATTGATTTTTCAGATATATGTGCCTTTTCAGCTAATTTATATTTTCTGCCTGGTTTGCTTAAGGGCTTTAATTCAGTTACTGTGCAATGTGCTCCAGAAGTGTACTGTTTGAGGCCATACAGCTGCATCATGTTGAGGAGATGATATTGTCTCCAGTTCCCCACTCTGCTGGGAGCTGTTTTACACTGTTAGTACCACAAGCTCTCTCTGCTTTGCTCATGGGCTGTTTAGGACATTAAGCCCACCTGCTAGGTACTGCAGAAGGGCCAAGGAGTCACAGGGATTAATTGGATAAACGATACGAAGTTAAAGCTTGCCTAGACAACTGCCAACTCCTGCGCTCAGACATATTTCCCCCCTCCTGTCCTGTTTTTCCCTCAAGTCCTAAGAATCCTGATTCTAAAACGTGATCGTTACCTCAGCTGTTTGCTTCCAGGGAGGTTTGTTAATTCTGGCTTTCTAATCTAGTTGAAAGAGCCAAGCTAATCTCCCAGTCTGGTGCAGGACGATTCCCCCACACAGACAGGATTATTCAATTTTTGGAGCTTCTGGTACTAGAGATTGGACAGCATTTTCTTTCCTTTTATCTTCTTTTCTAGATATGCACCGTGAGCTTCAGCACCGTGCCCCCCCCGCCATTGTACCGTATCTGTCCACCTGCTGAGCTAAATGTTTGCCATTAAAAACAAAAGAAAAAAAAAAAACACACCAGCAAAACCCACCCTACCATTTTTGTGACAATTGTGTTATAATGGCACAGGAGGACCTGTAGGTAAATGTCAACATTTCCATTCACAACCCAGAGAAGCACTGATGTGAAATTAGCTGACTTCTGGCCATGGAGCCACCTGGTATCCCTCACTCTCCAGCATCAGCAGATGCACATTGGACTCAATGGATTTCACGACTTCCCGTTAACCTCCCAGCCAGAGCACAGCTCCAAGCCCAGCCAGCCTGCGGGAAGCAGGCACTGCCATGGCCTGTCCAGCTTGGTAGAAGGCCTGCAGGACCCAGAAATAGCGCACCAAGCTGTTTGACAAGTCCTGACTTTGCACTTCGAATATTATCAATATTCGGCAGCAAACTTCATTTAATTAACAATCTCTTACTTTAAAAGCAGATACATTCTTTTAATGAAACAACAGTCCTGCTGCTTTGAAGAATTCAGAGCAAGATGAAGCTGGCACCTAATGATAATTCTAAGAAGCCTCATTGCACCTTCTTGGCAAAGCTGTTCAAAAGCCCCGTTTCACTCCCCCTCTGATCAGTGGATTGTATGCCGCTTTCAAGCTATAATACACATTTTGCTTTTTGGTGATGCAATGAAGAAGTTGATGTAAATAAGTAAAAGGCGATGTCTTTAGCAACCATACTTTTAGAGAAGGGGGAACTGCAAGATCACTTTGTAGGAAGCTGGAAACTCTTTAAACTGTATCATGGCACGCTTTCATAAGGGAATCTAAGATATACAAAATGTCAGAGATTAAGGTTTCAAAGTTTAAAAAAAAATTAAGCAATTAGATTTGTAAAAATGTTTGTGAGAGATTATGCCGCAATGTCGCTATGTTTTTTACTCTCATTTGATGTGTCATTAAGACACATAAAATTGTTCCTTAGTCTATACATGAGCACTGTTATCTCCAGCAAGGCAGGAGACTTGAAAGAGACCGCAAGATAGCTCTGAGGTACTGGAAATTCTTGAAGACACACAAACAAAAAAACCCCACCAAAACCCAAATGCCAAACAACAGCTATCATCAGAGAAGTAAAACAAGTCTGGGTTTAAGAAATCCAGCTTATGAAATACTGGTAAGCAGGGACAGGCTTTCTGCTCTTTAACATTCAGCTTTCAATATGGATGAAAATTCATTAGAGTCCAATCTTTTTAGGAAACTGAATTATCACAGGTTTCTGTCATAATCAATGTGGCAGATGGCTTGGTTTTCCTGGATAGATGACAGCATTAGAAACATTTTAAGAGAGTCATATATTCACACATAAAGCTCTAGCACTCTTTTTTAGATAAAGTTTACATTTCCTTTACAAGCTAATAACTTCTCATAAAATTAAAGAAATTAATTATTAGCAACTGATCTCTAAAGGTAAATTACTTAAAGTTATTGTAATTCCACTTTGATCCACATTAAAACTTCCATCTTGATATTGATTTTCTCTTAGGGTCCACATACAGAGTTTATGTTTAAAAAATAAGGAAGAAATGATTGGTAATGAATTGACACTACATTGAAGTGGCTTAAATTCTCATCACCGCCCACAAAATTTGCCTATATCTTAAATAGTTATAGTTGTTCCAAGACAGCCATAAGAGGTGTTTTCTTACCCACCCTTTGGAACAAACAAGTTTGAAATCAAGTTAAGTTAAACCTTAGTAGAAGGTCTCACAGTCCAGCTCTACAGTCCACTTCCCAGCCTGTTAGGCCAAATACAAACAATTAAACTCTGAAACTCTGTTCCTCAAGACTATCCTCAAGGTATTAAGAGTGTATAAAGCTGATGCAGTTTTGAACTGCAGTTTTTAAAATCTGAATCCTAACACTAGAAGAGGATACAGACCCAGCAACCTGTGCTCAGAGTGGCAAATCCCCATTCACAAAAATGCTCCTTTAAGTCAACTGCTACTACCACAGACAGGGCAATGGCTGTGGCTGCCTCTCCTTTTCCGTTACCTGATGTTGCAGTAACACATAATGCAAAACACCCTCTATTCATCTCAGGCATTCAGAGGTACAGCTCTGCCATGCAAAGCAGCAGGATGGAAAGGACTGGGGCGGGGGGAGAGAGGGGAAAAAAGAGGGTTAACTAGCATCCTGTCAGTTCAACAAGGAGTTTGAAATAAACTGGTTTTCACCTCCTCAAGTAACAGATTCTCAGAGTTATATTAGTACAAGGATTTGCGTAGACACATAGACATGAGGGGAGTTTAATTTTCAGCTTTTACTAGAAAATTTGCTAATTCACCATACTTTCTTCTCATGGGTATTTGCTTTATAGTTCAATAATGTCAGGGCACAGGTCAGTCACTAGTGCTCTGCAGAACATTTATCATGAGACTACTAATTAAATTAAACAATTTACGTAATCTCACTTTCCAGTTCTCAACGTCAGCACAAAGGCAAAGCAAAGAGAAAGAAATTAACTTCAAAACAAATGCCTCATAATTAAAATTTAATTTTCATAAACATGAAGAAAGTTAACAGCATTCACTATCCCAAATTAAGAAGTCAGCCTATTCCCTTCGTGCACATATCCACATCGACCATTAAATTTTAATGTTAATGCAGCACTAGCAGTTCTCATATCCAAGGACTCTAATCCTCACTCCAAGAATCATCTGCTCCAACATGATCCCCTCTACCACCATTCAGTAAAGTTTGTGTACCCTTTACACTTGAGGAAAGCAGGGAAAAAAAAAAAAATTAATATGGTTCAGTTAAGCAGAGATAAAACACACCATTATTTTCAAGCATTAATTCAAATTAAGAGCCAGTCTGCATCAGCAATGCTGATTTGCATTTCTTGCTTTCTGCAAACAGTTTTGTAAGTAGAGAGATTAAGTTACTTATAGAAAAGCTAGTGAATGGCAGAAACAGGAAAGCATCTCTCCGAACCGCAAGACTACAATGTAAAATTCAGCAGGGTCCCCCAGACTTGGACTACAAGTACTGCCTGTGTAAATGTGTGCTGCCAGAGCAGGATATTCTTGCAGTCAAAACACAGCCCTCAAAGAACTGTACAACTCCTTACTGCAAGTAAAAGTCTGGAATATCACCTGCTTAATCAACCAGGTCATGATAGGATGAAACCAGAGTAAATCCACCAAATGCATTTTTCTACAAGAGCAGTTCTACTAATATGCTCACCCACTGTAACTTGCCAAATCAATATAAGCAGCCAGACATAAAGCTTTTTGTTGCAGATAGAGACCTGCCTTCCAGGTCAGAGGCACAAACATGGCACAGAAGTGAAACACCAAACAGCAGAGGAGAAGCAGAGTTGCGCAGAAACATTTTTCTTGTTAAATATGAACCAGTTCTATACACTTCGACACAGGCAGACAAGCCAGTTTGCCTGAGTAAGAAAAGCCAGATTCAAGTAAGCCACAACTTTTCTTGCCTTCAGTTTCCAAATCTGTAAACATCGACCGATAGCAACCCTAACCCCTTCACAGAGCAGCAGTGCAATGGGGTTCCCCAAAGCTTTGAAATCCTCAGGGGGTTCCTATATTGATATAGAATTGGCGAAAGGAAATCTAAAGACAGTTTAAAAATTTCAACAGTTTTTCTTTTGAATGGAATTAGGAGACAAACTGAGAACTACCTTATTTTTGTACGTGGTATGAGCCTCAGAATTGTGAATCACTATTGACTACATGAACATCAGGCTGCTATGAGACTCAGCAAGGATCAGACCAAAATGAGAGCATTTTTCATGTTTTGGTTATTAGTTTTCATTATAAAAGATTAGGAAAATGGCCCCCCTCTACTAAAGAAAAAAACAATTTCAAGCCAAAACAGCAGAACAAGTCCACTAGAAAAAGTTGGGACGAAGGTCAAAATACTTCCAGCATCAAACAGTTTGAGGTTTTTATGCAAGAACAATAAAACAAGTAATTCCACAAAACATGACATAAAATTTACTTATTGCAATGAGGCAAAGCTTTGATTTTTCTTTCCAGTTCAATCCATTCACACCATTTGAAAATATAAATCTGCGTTCCACCCTTTGGGGAGGCACAGTTATGTATTAGGAAATTATGCTGTAATGTTCTCTACTGTATGCTTCTGGTGCCGTAGTCAGCCTTTTTGTTGCACTTTATCTTTAGTGTAACTCCAGTCCCTGATAGAATTCTGCATTGAGTCCCTGTTAAAAAATAGTGGTAATAATTTTTTTCCCCCAAAACACAGGTAGGAATTCAGAGTCAGCTGTTTTAAAATTTATGAAAAGAAGCAGTAATTTAAATGTGAGATGGGAGCAATTTTATTCCCATTTCAACTAATGCTAATGTTCCAATTTTAGTTATTAAAATTAATTTGCTTCAATTATATTAAAATCAGTGGAATTGTGTGCCACTTTATTGATGGATAATAGCAATAAGCACTAAGTATCATGTCTGAAACCTGTACTCACTGTAAGCAGGAAGCACAAACACAGCCACAAAGGCAAGAATAGAAAAAGGAAAAGACGACTCATCCCTTTCATAGACGACAGCAGAAAGCTACACACAAAAAATTGTAGTCCAAAAAGTAAACCTCTGTCTGCATTTTAGGTGAATCATGTCCTTCGATACTGATCTCATATTCATGGACTTATCGACGCCTGGCCAGATCCAAACTTCATCTCCTACAAAGTTCTCTCGTGTTCACCTTAAGACACATTGCTCATCGAATTCTGCTGTGCACTTCCTTTACATAAGGTAAAGTCAAAGAGTCTGTTTTTCCCCCCCACTGTCATCGCAAAAAAGCAGAGACTTAACTTCCCAGCAAAATGTATGGGTAGGGCTGCAGAGCAATACTTGGAAAAAATGTCTTCATCATCTTGGTAATCTTTAAAGGAGCTCTGATTGATCTTATTTACAAAAGGGTCACATGGATCTAGTTTTACTTAAGATTGGAAAGCATGTAATAGGAGACCATAAAGCTAATGGAGGTAAAATTCTTCAGTATTGTGATCAATTACAAATTACCTTACATCTGTCACAAGTGACTGTTTTTCTTTGAGCTCATTCTAAGCCCTTTATCTTCTAGATTTCCCTTCTTCCTTTCTTTTTTAATATGTTTATTGAATAATTAGAAAACCTTCAATAGAACACAGAAAA
This sequence comes from Fregata magnificens, assembly GCA_013389945.1. NCBI lineage: Eukaryota > Metazoa > Chordata > Aves > Suliformes > Fregatidae > Fregata > Fregata magnificens. The sequence goes on along the minus strand of WAAD01003817.1, from coordinate 27,250 downwards.
GAAATAAGCTGGTAAAGTATTTCTGCATTCAGGCAAATCCAACTGAAAACTGAAACCCCGCCTCACGGATGCAATGATCCTTTTCAGTTCTGACATGGAACAGAACTGAATATATAAGAAAGACCTGCCACAGACCTTATTAGCCCTGAGAAGACACTTTATTCAGTGAGAGGTATAATACAACAACAGGCACAGACTGTTTGAAGAGGACGATATTATGGGCCAAGTAGTCACATCATCTGTAGCATTCCATCTTGCTATCTGAGCAGCAGCACCCAGAGAGATCCACATTACTGTGAGGCAGGAGCAGACCCCTACAGACTTCACTGGGAAAATGATCACAAACCTTATTAAATACTTGCAATTTACCTGTTGAACAGGTTTTACATGACTCGGAGGATCTCAGCCCTATAGTCTCAAGGTGCTACACCAAAGGCACAGCCATGGTTATATGCATCCTCACAGTCCATCATCCATCCAGACCAAGCAGCAATTTCTCAGCCTTCCAACACACCAGTAGAAGTCACAGCAGTTCACTGAGCACAGTGCAGCTCCTCATCATTGACTTTGAATAACATGAAGAATAAAAGCCAGGATCATTGGATTCAAAGGCAGGAATGCTTACTACCTACAGCTCAAGAGACTCTCGAGTTGTAGAGAGAGACACAGAACCAAATTGTGACAGTTCAGTTTACCCAATTACTTACGTAGCCTTGAAAGAATGCATGGTACTTAAAATACACAGGGTATGACACCAGTTGGAAAGTTCACTGGAAGACAACGAAACAGGAATAAACTTACAGATTGCCTGAACAGTTGAGAACTTGCTCTTGTGTGTTTTCATACACTTGCAAGCCAAGACAGCCTTTAGACAAGGTAGTAGTCCAGAAATTAGAGTTTCAGAGCTTGGCATTCATTAACTGAATTGTGGTATTTTAGTTTAAAACAGTGTTTAAATATGGAGGTTGTTCCTAAGCAACATTAGTCACTTAGTCCCTAAAGCTGAGAAAAGATCTGCTAGAATGTAAGTGTCCCCTTTGAAATGATTATTTCTTGTACAAGGGTTTTCAGGCCTAATAAATTATTCCTGTCCTTAAGTTC
>WAAD01003817.1:0-23268 GCA_013389945.1 Fregata magnificens | reverse complement strand
TCGGAGACCTATCACTCATTTCAAGCTACAAGTGATGGAGACACAGAAAAACCATAACATAAAAAAACCACCAAGACTATAGCAACGTAAACTCTTGAAGCTCAAGAGCACATTTTCCTGTTTCTTCTTTAAATATATTTTCATAGATTTTAATATGTGCAGGTCAAATGCTGAAAGTTTCTGAGCCTATTTGATGAGCTATTACTTAGCCATTGGCACACCTAGCTGAAGAGGGCAGTAGATTCTCCATGAGAGGAAGACTTTAAATAAGATTAGAGTTAGATTTGACAGAATTCCCACACGAGGGATCCCTCATCGACAACAAGATCTACTAACTTTGCCATCAAGTTTGTTGCTGCAATCTGCTTCCTCTCGCTTCAAGGACTGATCTAATGCATTTCTAAATATCTGGTGGCAAGAAAGGTGAGACCACTAGAATAATATTTATTGTGGCAAGCAGAGCTCAGGCACATGTATAGCAGAATCCAGCCACAAGTCAGAGCAAGTGTATCAGCAGTGTGTCAGTCCTCGCTTTGCTCTGGCCATGTGTTAGCTATTGGAAATATGCTTTGCAATTGAACATTTTCTCCTTTAGGAGACAAAAGTAGTCCAGTTTTATCCCTTTAACTGTCAAAAAGAACTATGATCAAGTTTCTGGTCTGCCAGATTTTCACTTTAGCAATTCGTGGAGCATCTCTTCCTTGGTTTCATGGAAATAGAGCTGGGATTTTTCTGACCCCTTAACACAATCAAGATTTATAGCTATCCATCTTAACTTGGTCTTGACATTGACGGGAATTGCCTGATTTCACTCCACTGATGTCAACATTTCTGCAGCCATTTAAAAAAATCAGGTATAGTAACAGACTCCTAGTTTGTTTCAGCAGTGTAAAACAGACTCAAATAAGAGTCCACTATTTCGCATCATAATTTATGAATTCATCAGTATAAAAAGGCCATTATCAGAAAACCCATAGCACATGATGTGGGCTGTGGTACATGTCAATGTGGCAGTAATTCTGTCATGATTATTTTATTAAGTGTATATTAGCATCAGCTAAGTTTGCCTCGCAGTCAATCATTTGGGGCAAAAGGGGAGAATATAGCAAAAATGAAAACATGCTATAGGCATCTTGTCAACCTTAACAAACTGCGATTAGCAAAACTGCCTTTTCTTGCTTCAGAGGTGTCAGAATTTATGCTCTGTCTAGACGCACTACTTTTAAAACACTGCCATCACCACATGGCAGCCTCTCATTTAATACCACTTAGAAGCAAAACATCCTTTGCCCTATGCTGAGGGATGAGGAGCTCTGAGGGTTTGAGCTCCTCTTGCATCTCTTTGCAACTTCACAGAAAGTCTCTATCTATTCAAATATTTTAAAAATCAAGCCCACTTTATTTTCTCAAATGAATTAGCCTGAAAAAAATCCTCTGCTAAAAATAATTGAAGATGCCACATCGAATTATTTAAGACTTCATTTCTCTTCCAATTACAGTTTGATAGATTTGCTTATATGACATCTATGGACAACACTAAAACCCTTCACTTTCATCAAATACAACCTTGATGTTGATGGAGCCTAACTGAAATCCATGGTGTCACAAATTACATAGTACTTACACTAAAACTACAACAGAGATGTCCATATAGAACTGCCAGAAGAGCTCACACTTCTTCTAGGCTGCAACACCACCATCAGCTCACAGTTGTTATAGATTAATATGTCATTTTTCTGGCAGTTTTGCATATTAATTTATGGTATTGATCGTGCAGAGCACTGGGGTGTGTAAGGGTTAGCTTTGAAAATGAAATAATTCAAAATATTTTAGCAATTCCTGTCACTTTTTAAACCTACATTGTACTGTCCAGACTTCTTGCTTATAATATTGATTATGCTGTTAGTTTCTGCTATGACTTATTCTTACAGGTGTCTTAGAGCCATAAAATAGTATAACATTTAATCCACACCCCACACTGCAGCTTCATGAAGTCTGCCTTCTAATCCTGCTCATCAGGAATTACAGAGCTCAGGTAAAACCTCATGTAAAATGTCATCCCCAATTCTTTATTTGTTTTCAGGTATGTTTTAATTAAACATTGAGGTGTGAAAAATGTCAAAACCACCTCTTTGTAGATCCCTGAATGCAGTTGTGATTGAAATGACAACTATTTATTTGTTTAAAATTTAATCAACAACATAAACTCCTGAGAGTTGGAGCAGGAAGCAATGCACAAGACACAACCCAAACACAATGCGTTCTTTACAGGTTTCTCAAGGATGCTGCCACCAGGCTCTTCTGCTGTTCAAAAGTAAACAGACCAAACAGTAAGAGATATAGAAGTCAGCAGCTGAAATGGGCTGAAGTTGCTGGTAGCTTGTTCTCCAGAAACTATGATTTAGTATAAGTTTCATGGAGTATCTAGCATCTGCATATTCTTGCCACAATATAAACTGATTATTACTTGAGTCTGCCAGAAGCCTGAAACAACTGAGATATAAATTCACACATCCATCATAAAGGTATATTAATTTTAAAGCTGTCGAGAAGACACAGATTTAAAGAACAGCATTATTTGATTCCCAGTAGATGAAGAAAAGGAGGAATGTCAAAACAGGAGTCTTGTCTGCTGTCACAGGTGGGTGGAGCTTGACAGTATTCATCAGGCCCTCATAGCTAATTGGCATAGAGATAATGAGCAATTCAGGGCGAAGGTGACATAGGAGCAGGCAAAGCTGCAGGAATGAATACACATCATAAGCATAGGACAGCGTTAGACGCTGTTTTGTCCAGCCATTGACTAGCTCTTATTTACAGTCCCATACCACAATATTGCAATAATCAGGCAATTTTTCAGATACAACTCCCGTCGCCCCATCTCTCAATCCACTCATTATTCTACAAAAAACATTAAACCAAAGAGCAATCAATTCAGTCACTTATGTTTCCTCTATGAAAATATGGTATTGTAGCTTGAATACAGATATGCTAAAATTGTTTAGTCCTGCAGCAATTTGATTTAATTCTGCAGTCACTCCTAAACTAATATGAAATTCTTGACAACATGAGCTCTATTCCAAATACATCTATGAATGCTACCTGTATGAATGGCAGAGGCATTAACAGTGATTAACCGCTGATTCTTTCGCCTATCATGTCATTTTGTTAACATGCAGAAAACAACTGCCCTTATTAAAGCACGTTTTTGAGTCTCTAACTTCAGTCAGTAAATCAATATATTGTACCTTCTAGGATTGAGGAGTCTGAATAGTATCATATGATTCTCATGCAAGCAAACTAAGTGTAAATAAGCTACTAAAGCAGACTATCAATTAAAGATAGGAAAAAGCCCTTTATTAGCCCCAGTGTTAATGTTGTTCGCTTGGCTAGAATCCTAATAAACAAGGCAGGTGATGAGCAATTCCATTTAAGTAACATAAGTGCCATCCTCTCGCTAATACGCTCCCCCCCAAATAAAGCAAGTACACTTGCAGGTTGATCAGACAAAGGAAATGGCGTTCTAAAGCACAACTTTGATAACCAGAAATGAATTAAAATGTTTCTACAGTGCTTTAGAAAGCATCCCACAAATACTCTTACAAATTGAGCTATGTTTATATGCAATAAGCAGAGCACTTTACATTTAAAAATCACCACTGCCTATTCCAACAGGAACAATTGCAATTAAAAAGGTCTTAAGAACAATCATATTCTGGTTCAGAATTAAGTCTATCTTCATACCATGGTAAAGGATTGTAAATTAAATAGAAGATGACTTCCCACCTGTAAGATTTGTACTAGTACTTGTGCCACGATTAATTTAAACCAACGAGCTCATTTAGTACAAATTGATTAGAAATGCCCTGAAATCCTCCTCACCAGATACTTTCTGTAGCTAGGACATTGCTCTGTTAGAATGACAGATGCCAGCATATCCCAGGGTTACACACAGCCTTCCACAGCACTCTAACCTATAGCAAAATAGTCCAGTAACTTACACATAATAGCAGTTAAAGAGGTTAATAGCTATCCTACAGCTGATGCAAAGGACAAAGAGAGCTGTCATTCTTACTGGGAAAATAAGATGAGGTGAAAATAAGCATGAATTACTCAATTTACAGGAGGTCAGACTAGCCAATCTGAATGGTCCTTCTTGGCCTTAGGATCTATACATTTTCTCATGCTTAGATTCAGTTTCCTCTGGCCTATATTCAAGCTTGCTTGTAAATGCATTTTTATTGTGTCAATGATCGCACTGATAAATGGATACAGTGCACAGTATAAGGTCTGAAGCATCTTTATCTATAAAAGTCCACAAGATTTGAGCCTGTGTAGCCCGAGATGCTTAATTATCTACACCAAGAATATTTTCTTCAAGCAAACACCAAGACACTCTCAGAGATCCATAGGGCATGCTTGCCTTCTTCAATCACACAGAGCATAGGTGCCTTTAGAGGCCTAATTTTGATTAGCATTCTTTGCAAACTCAGCAATCCCACTGTTCCTGGACCTGGCCTAGGATTGTTAAGGTAATGCCATAAAATTGAAAGGATAGAAGCAGCCAGAGAGAAAGCAGAACAAAAATTCTGAAGCCAGACCCTTCTGTCAACACAAGGGCTTTGTACTGGAAAAGCAAATGAGCTTAGGGTCTTTTTAGTAAAGTTAGTGCCTTCTCAGAAATATTGGTCAGAGGCGGGCAGGTTTTTCCTACGGATCCATGATGGATGCAAAGCAGGGAGATGAGGAAGGCATTTACTGAATCATAGGCAGCTGGAAAAATCATGATATCATCCTTCATTTAAGTCTGCTTTATAATTTTGTATCTATGAGGAGGAGCCTCATCTTCAGAGCACACCAGCCAGACCAATTAAGACTCCTTAAACATCACTCTGAAAAAGGGACTGTCTCCCCAGTAAACATCTAGTCTGATATGATCGCATTTCAATGCAAAGAGGGAGGAATGAAAAAGGAGAGTGCCCATGTTTGACACATCTATAAATTTAAGTTTTGAAGAACCCAGCATAAAAGGATGTAGCTCCACAAAGAATTTCAGCAGTAGGGAACAAGTTGATGTACAAAACCTTTCATCACTGCATAGCTAGGGGTCATTAACACAGAGGCCTCAGGCTAAGGCATTAATTTCCCTAGCTGTCTAAAAGTGAGATGTACAAAAAGCTTTTCATTGCATATTTGAACAGTGTTAGTCTGCACCAGGTCGATGATTTGGGGTTTGGGGCTTAGTGGGTTTTTTTCTGGGGTGTTGGGTTGGGGTGGGTTTTTTTTGTTTTGTTTTTTTGTTGGTGGTGGGTTTTTTTTTTTTATAGTCTACTTTTTTTTTTACCTACTGGAATATGTCCTGCATTACAAGACAGCCACATGTGGGTCTGACAAATGGCACAACTGGATTTGTTGTTGCTGTTCACAATAATCAAGCTCAGAATTTACTGAGCAGAAGTGGAAAATGTACTACTCCTCCTAGCTAGATACAGGCCTATAAAAGCATGCATGGTGCTTCATAGCCATGGGACTACAGGTTATCACTAGCACCTATCTCTGGCAAGCAGCGCCTGCAGTTCCACACTCTTCATAAAGCTGTTCCTCATTAGTGTGGTATAGGAAAATTGACATGTGGAGACACTTCTGCTTTCTTTCCATTTAAGCTGTAGTAACAAACCTAACTGCAAAAAGTTTTAAAGTTCACTGTTCTTCTAGAAGTTATAATTTTTAAAGATTAACTTTCCAAAGTTTATTCCCTCCCGTAGTTCACTGTTGTCCCTCTTTCCTAATGATATTCCACTGAGACTCAAGAAAGGCAGGATTCAAAGCTGTTGGAGTGATAGATTTAGATGTCCAGTAACTTGCAAATTCTAAAGATATAGACATGGTTCCCAGACACCGCTCAAATCGACGGATTACCTTGCTTTTCAGGAGATTCACTCAGCATTTCACCTTATTCCTAGGAGGTTTAAAAGCCTTAGATCTTAACGCTGTATCATCATGAGGCATGGAACAGTAAATTTTTTTAGGGTTGCTATCAGTTATCTTTCCCTCCTTCTTAGAAATGTAAAGTTAGCTTCATTACCCATGCAGCTTAGACAAATTCACTTGAAGCATTAGAAGACAAGTCAACATTGAGTTTAAAATGGGCCCAATATTGATACTGGAGAGGGTGTTGCCTGAGAAAGGCTGCTGGACATGCCCACTTTGTACACTGTAGTAGAGCATGAAGAAAATTAAACTCACTATTAATAGAAGTAACTTAATTTACATTCTAAAGTGTTAAATCTGAGCATATAGTAAGTGTAATTGAACTAATGGGAGGTGGCTGGAAGGAACATGAGAATAATCACAGACTCATTTAAAAATAGCTTCCAGCACTCCTGTGAAGAAAACAATGCTTTTAATACTAAGATATGTAACTGACATAGGAGAACAAAAGACCAGGAAACCTAGCGATTAGGTAATGTGATTTCCAGGAAACTCCCCAAACCAGTTTCTCCTTTATATCCTTGTCCAGCTTTCCTTAGAGTACTTCCTCTCAAAAATGCCAAAAGAGGTTAAAAAAAAAAAAAATCAGAAGCATGAGGGTTAGAGCATGGCTTATTAGGAACTTGGAGTAGAAACAGTGCCCAGTATAGACATCATACAACATAGAACACCACAGAACTCGGAATTTTCTAGGACCTTAATCAGCAGATATTTACACCACCAAGGTCCTTCATTTGTTTCAGTGAATTCTTTCTTATTCAAAAGCAATTACAGTAAAAGAACCAGAAATAACATACAAAGAACAGTTAACGGGGTTTTTTAAATGCATTAGTGCACTGAGGTGCAAAGTAGCCAGTCAAGCTGTAAGCAAGAACAGTGCTAACGAAGAACAAGGGAAAGGCGTTTACTTTGGAGTAAATGACCTTTTTAAATCGCCCATCTTTCAAGAAACTTTAGGCATGACAAATTCTCCAACAGCATATTCCTTTATCATCCTTGCCCTTGTTAATTCTTCGGAAATACCCTCAAAGACAGAAGGCTGTCAGATGAGCCAAAAAATTAATGGCAGAGAGCTCTATTGTGCAACTCATTTGACTTGCTACTGTCATCCATTCTGGGTTTGCCCCACAAAAACCCCACACAAGTTAGGGGCATAGCCATTCCAATAATGTAAATGTAGACATTAGCATTTATTGCATCTCGTAGGCAAGGGAGGGAACAAGATAGCTGAACACAAGCACCAGTACCACTCCCTCTAAGTGGTAGACCACTCATACCCAGATAAATATGGCACAGTCTTGAGTCATTGCCTTTCAGCCTACTTCATTGAACCAACTCATTATAATAGTTTATTTGAGTACCTAATAAAATTACAGCATTTATGAAAGGTACCATGCATCTACACTTCCCACGGAAATACATTTTTTTGATCCAACAAAGGGCTATTTTACAAAGCCTTATGATAACATGAATGTAAAGAAATCTTTTACAATTTGAACAGGAAAAAATGTGTAGGTAATTTTATCTGGCTTAATTTTTTGTTTTTTTTAAGATTCTCTTTGAGAAATAAGTTGCAGTGATATTTTGAATGTGTTGGCCAATTGAGTGGGTTTGCAAAATAAAGACAGATGGCAATGGATTACCCAAATGTTTCATTGTGGGAAGTCAGCCATTTGCTGTGCCTCCAACATGATTGTTTCTAAGATCCTACCCCGCTCAGTTCCCCTACAGCTCACAGACCACCTGCTGCCCTACTATGGGGCTATATGGTATGAAGAGGAGTGTTGCGGGTGACCGCTGTTCTGTCAGCTATGGGAACAGAAAAGAATGGTGTGGGAAATCCTATACATACAGTTTTCAGGACAATGTGTGAGTATGAGTGGTCAATTCCCATTTGCTTTGAAGCCACTAGATGGTGGGATGACTTTGAAAACGCTGATTTGAAGAAATTCTTGGTGCACTGGGTGATTTCTGAATTTTTCTAAGCATGAGGTGAATCATGTCAACAGCTACTCAGAATTGTCTAGAAGCCCTTGTGTCCCTGATTCTTCACTCACAAAGTGATGCCAGACTGGAACCAGATTAAAGGGAAAGCGTAAAACTACAGCCCATGGCTGGCTAAGACACAGAGGAGTGCAAATTGCAACAGTAATGAAACAAACTTTCCAGGATGTCCATCACACAAAAGGCAGCTAACGTGTCCTCTGTATGGGAAAAGAAACTCCCAGGCAATGCCATTTTGGGAACCAAAACCTTTGTTGCTGCTCTAAAGCAGCCTCTTTAAACAAATGTATTTTCAAAAATAATGAATATTGGAATATCAATTTACCTATCTGGTTCTCTTCCACTGCAGCACCAAAGAAGTTCATTTCAAGGACTGACTGATGGTATAACTCAGCTAAAACTTTGAAGTGGACTGTTCTTCCCATCCTTCTTTCCTTTCAATAGGCAGACCAAAAGACAGGAAAAAGTTCCCAGTCTCTAAAGCCACATTTTATTACAAAATCCAAAAACAATAAAGTAGAAGATAAGCCCTTAAATATAAAGAAGTCTCAGGTCTGCTGAGGGAGACAAAGTAAATAAAAGGCTCAGAAACAACCCCCTCCAACAGCACCAGGAAGGATGACAAGTCCCTCCTGTCTTGCTTTGCAGCACAGCTTCCCTCCAGGTGTTGCTTTAGGTTGGCTTTGTGACCTGAGCTGACCTCCAAATCCCTCTCAGGGATCACAGTCTCTCCTTCCAGCAGGCTCCCTGCCTGACACCACTAATCCCTCCAGCCTGCCCCTCCCCTCGCCCTTCCCAGAGCTCCCCTCCCCTCCTTCCCCAGGGTGACCCAGAGCACAGCCCACAGGACAAAGCAAATGTGAGTATTTTCTCTTACTGCCAGCTGCACCCTCTCCAAAAAAAATACATACTGTTTAGTGAGCTGTGAACCAACCACTATACCACCAGTCTGAGACAAGCTTATAAATGTTGCTGCAAGAGCATGACAGACGGACTTCCCTTCTCCTCAAGGCTGCATCCATTTACATCCTCATTATATTCTTACCTGCCTGATTTTCCCCAATTTTTCCACACAAGCTCATGTTGCCAACTCACTGCAGCAACTTTGTGCTTTGCTGGAGCTGCTGCAGCCAGACTTGAGTTCTTTGTGCACCAAATTTGTCCATAGTTTGTTCTGCAAATTTCTTCCTCTAACATGGCTCCTACCATGTTCAGGCAACGATTTTTAGACTGCGATTCATTCCTCACCTGCTTTCTATAGCCATAATAGGTCACACTCAGTCATGTTCAATTTCTTCCCCATAACACTGAATAGTTCACCTATATACTTTAAAATACGGTGGCTACTTAAAAGTTCTCAATCTGAGCTGTGAACAAACCACACAGGACATTGATCTTCATGTCCCTGTCCTTTGCCATCTCCAAGTTACAGCAATCCACTACTGATGAGCCAGGGGAAGTTCAGGGAAGGTGGTATCGCTGTAAAATGCACCCTGCCGTCCAACAGAGCTTCGTGGAAAAATGGCATTAGTCTATTTTTGTATCTGTTTGTACAGATAAGCTCAGGCAGTTTGTATCTTCCTTACAGTACTAGCATTTTTACACTGTATATGCAGTCTCAGCGTCAGACAAAATTCACACAGACTGGTACCCCATTCTCTTTTCTTCTTCCTTATATTCACATATAATAATGGAGGAGGAAAGAGGCTGTCAAATGCAATAGGAAATCAGGAAAAACAGCTTTACATTTCAATTACTTTTACATATCATTAGGACCACTTTGCAAATGTCTCCCTTGCAACTTCAGGAAACCATTTAAATCGTCACCTTCCAAGAGTACTAATTCAGACAGTCCTACAGCCAGGTATCCCCAGTGTGACCATCTTTGCGTTAAACCACTGAAACGCCAAGTGATGAATTTAGAGCAGCTAAGCTAGAAATCTATTGTTGCATTAAGGGATTTCCTGTTAAAAATGAAGAGGTTTGTTTCTCTCTTTTGTGATATGACTGAGCGCTGGGATCTTTTACTCTATGTAATTAACATACTGGTATAAACCTATTTTTTGCCAGTCAGTTTCACTCATGATTCCTGTGACACAATATGACGATCAGGAAATTTCAGAATAAAACCGTCTGTCAATTCAAATAAATTTTAAAGAATTACAGAAGAATAAGGACACATTAAATGTTGGATTATAAAATTATTTTTTAAAGGAGTTCTGAATGTGCAAACGTCATTAAAAACAACAGATGTGCAGCTATTTTACGCAACATATAAAACATTTTGCCTTTGACAAGATTGATGCGAGGGCTGAGACTTTCATACAAGCAAGACCAAGAAGCCTTACTATAAAAATGTCCGCTCCACTGCAATAACAACCTAATATCTGAAATACCCTATTCTTTGGGAAGAACAGAACTACGTTAAAGATACCGGATTAGCCATTGCCAGTTTTGAATGGGATGAGGGGAAATGGACCACCTTTCCCACAGTGCTTCGAATTTCACTGGATTGTGCCCTATGCTCTTTGATCATGTAGGCAAACAGCCACATTCAACTCCTTTGACCTTTGTTAATGATATCAGAGGCCACATTATTATATTTTTACCCATGTTGCGGTTAATCAGATGAAATGATGAGGATCATTAGGTTAATTAGGAGAACAAGGCTCACTAATGGTAATAAGCAACAGAATGCACTGAGCAGGCTTCAGTGGATAAAATACAGTGGCAGCTATTGGCAAGGAGTATCCAGTTATTTAAATCAGCCTCGGTTGAAGAAAGAGTAAAGTCTGGTCTAGTAGAGCACATAACCCACAGACAGCCATCCTGACCTCAATAGTTACATGCCAAAGCCAAAGTCTGGCCTGAAAAGAATTCCTGAAAAAGAGCACAAATTACAACCTTGTTCTGCAAACCTCTTCACGACTTGGAGGCACTTCCATTAAATTTCATATTCAAAATTTATAGTCCGAAGTTATCTCAAGGAGAAATTAAAAGTTGCCTAATTTACCATGTGCAGCTCAGCTTTGACTCAGACTCTATTCTTGATCATTACATTATGCAAACTTCTTCATAAAGCTCCATAATCCCCTTAATGCAGCCCACACTGGTTTAAAAATTAAAAATCACTATTGTTTCCATTATCCTTTTAATTGGATGATGGCATGACTAATATATAATATAAAAGTCAACTATTTAATCACACATAATCATCCTGTTTTACATTTTATTCATGCCAGGTATTTCTAAATTCAGATGTTATATTGTCAACTAACATAAAATTTATAGCTTTCCGCTTTTCAGACACACGTTACCTTCGATTCAGTAAAATAATGAAGCATGATTGAAATGCATGGTAGGAATGCAGTGTAAAAATAAATAGTTGCATACCAGACACTAGATGTTCCAAACATTTCGCGTCAGATTGCTGCAATTCCTCTACGCATGTGAGAGAGACAGAGAGAGAACATGACAAGCATTCGCCCTAATAATAAGGCTTGTTGCATTGGCATCAGCTGCAACACTCCTGGGAAACCAAGAGATTTCTTTCTGCTTCTCTACAAGAGGGTGAAGGAAGAAAAGAATGACAAGAGCTTCTATTCAGCAGCACATAAGCACCTGCCTTACTAAGTGATTTGATGAGCTGATTCCTATGCTAAATTGAGCACCATATACTGTTGCAGAAAAAAAGGCATCAGAAATTCCTCTAGCAATGTTCACTCTTCAAGAGAGATTCTTTCTGGCTGAAGCAATTCCCCATGCAATATTACACTGAGTCTGTAAAGATATCATCTGGTATTTTATAGTATTTAAGTGACTGACTACATAAATTATTTGGTTAGAGAAAGAACTACACATGCATTGTAGCAGACAGTATCAAAACAGTACAAAAATATCCAAGATTAAGGTACACAGGCAGTTCTTTCCGGATTGTCAAAGGAGAGGCTAGATGGTAAGTTCTTAGTTAATGCTCAAGTGTCTTGTCTGAGTCATTTTCTGAAGCATCTCAACGAGAGCTGCTCATTAATTTTTAAATAATTCTTAATAAATATTGATTTTCTAATCATTTTGCGGAAACAGTTCTGGATTTATTTTTTTTTCTGTTGTTGTTGTTCTGATGAATTTTCTGTTCTGTCAGAAAAAAACCCCATAAAAGCTTTAAGATGCTGAAAAGTCATGCTTTGACATTTTATAAGACTTCTTCATTTAGACTTCAGAATTATAGGATGTTTTTAATCTTTGTTCTAAATGTAAAAGGTCAATATCTCAATGAAATGTCTTGATTAACCCAGTGCATACTTTTTTAGATTCAGTTCACAAACCATTCAAAGGTTTGAACCTTACGTCCCTGCTCTGAGAAAAGAAATCTTTTTCTAAAAGCTCAGATGTTCATTAGACAGAAAAACTTTTTATTACTCATTCTAGTCCCAGCCCATCTTCATATTCCCCCTTTAAAGATCCACTTGTCCATTTTCCTCATGGTAAAATATTAAGGGATTACAATTTATGCAAAGGAATTAGTTTAAACAGAATGCTTCAAAGTTACTATAAAATATGGTAAACCATTTGAATGGTAGAGAGAACACTAAATCTAGAGATGACTCATTTATTTGGGAGCACGATGTATGAAACATTTGAAATACTCCAGTATTTAATAAGAGAAAGTTGAGTTTTAAGTATTAGAATACAGTTTGGAGTAAGGGAAAGAAGGTAATATTTTTTGTAATCAAGTAAGAATCAATTACATGCAATTTAAATTGTAAAGCCATTAAAGAAAGCAGTAGTTGTTAATGTCTATGTAACACCGCTTTAGAAAAAAAATAGTAATAGGCTCTGTTATTACAAATAACTAGTAATTGGCTGAGCTGTCAAACTCCAAAGCAGTCAGATGAAGTCAGTCTTCTCCTAAATTAAATAGCTGCCACCTACAAAACAGATATGAAACCACATCAAATGCATAGAATCGAAGTGTAATCTGAAACAAAACAGGAGGAAAACCAAAACACACTATTGAGAAAATAAGACTGTTGAAGACCAGAAATGCTAAGAGTCCACAACATTTGCCAAACACAATTTCCAGAGTAGTTAAAAGAACCCCCCAGTCCATCACACAGAGACATAAACAAAGCTTAGATGTCGCCAGAACTAAGAGAATCAACCACATAGGTGGAGCTGCCATTTAACAACAACAACAACAAAAAAACCCCCAAAACAACAACAGCAAAAAGGTTTGATTGGGTTAGGGTTACCAAAAACATACAAAAAACCTTGATTGTGTTAGGGTTACCAAAAAAATAATAGGCATTTCTAAAAGAAATGGTGGAGGTCTTTTTGTTTTTATTTTTTGCAGTAATTGCATAGCATGGCACATGTAATTTGTTTTTGAAAGGTTTTGTACAGTTAGGTGAGAATTGCCTTGTGAAGAAGAGGTTTATCCTTCATCTGTAAGACACTGTAGGTAAAATCTGGCAATAGCTTTTGCAGAAGCTATGAAATTTGTTGTACTTTTTATGCTGTAGTTGTGCTGGAAGTTACAGGCTGGTTCCAAGAATTACTATGTGAAATCTATGGGCTGTGTGTGCAGGAGGTCAGACAATATGATCATAGTGGTCCCCTTGGTCCTTAAAACCTGCGAGCAGATGGAAATGGCAAAAGCTACAGAGCTTCAAGAGTTCAGATTTTACCCTGACATGAATATGTAACACAGCCTATGCTTACACCTCTGTAGAACAGGACTAATGTATGGCAGCCCATGCTCTGATAACTGAAGAGAGGGCTTATTCCTGTATGGTACCAGCATTGTTTACAAACTCGACCCAAAAGCCAGGATTCTCCTTTCCTTTTTCATCCCAGTACAGAAGGTTGCAGACGTATGTGGACATAAGAGAGCCCAGATCAGGCCCTTGGGTTACAAGGCCATGCCAGAGTGGCCAGTCAGAGCTTCCCATCACACAGAGGTTACAAATGAGCTACTTCCCAACCCCATTCTGCCCTACCCTCTGGACAGACTGAAGGAAGACAAGGAAATTTTCTTGTGCTTCTGTCTGCACTCATTCATTTCCTCCTCAGTTTGGTGCACTCCCTGCTTCCCATGTTCTGCATCAACTGCTTTGATCATCTCTCTTAAAAGGCAGGTGAAATAATTGAACTTTTGAGCTTTTGCACAGATCGGCTGCTGAACAACCCCCTAGAAGTGTCCTCATCAGTGTAAAGGCAAAATAGCTTCCCCAAAGTATTAAAAAAACCCCAAAAACAAACCCCCAAACCTGCTGCAACAGGATTCCTATCCTGAAAGTAAGTTGCAGAAGCTTGGATGAATATTGATACAGTGGCCAAGAAGGAATAAAAGCCTTCCCTGAGACTGAAACAAATGAGTGTCCGCACCACCATGGCATGAAAGAATACATAATTCTTTGCTCATATTTCCTCTCTTTCAGGTGGGTGGAAGGTAGCCCTTAGCATCCTTAAGTACCTTTGCATACAGTTTCTGTTTGCTCATTTGGTTTTATAGGTATGGTGGGTTTTAGGGCTCTAATGTGTTTTCTAGATGCAATAAATCTAAATAAGTATTCATAAAGTCTTCTGCTTCCCCAGGATTACTCCCTTTTACATGCCTGCATGGTCTCTACCAGAATCATTTTACCTCAATTAGTATCTTCTGTACAATGCTACCACATAGTGTTGTTTAAGAACTACATATATCATTGACTTCTCCCATCTAAAATAAGAGGAATAAAATCAGCATGGCACTGCCCATGTTGAATCACCGATGGTTTAAAACTGGATCTTGTTGAAAAGACAGCTTTTCTTACACGTTCTAGAAGTTATTAGAGTATTTTTTTAGCTTAACAACAAGAACAGAGTCAGCTTCAAGTTTCAGACACTGTTTGTGTGTTTGGTAGGTTTTGCTTCTGTTCTGTCAAGAGCAATTTAAAAATATATTTAAATTTTAAAAAATTTGCAGTTCACTCCATAGAAGTTTTCATTCCTTTTTGTTTCTTGCTTTGCAAAGTCTGTTGAAATGAATAATTGAACTGTTTTCAGTAAGATTTTTTGATAGGGAAAAAATAATATAGAACACCACAAACAGTTACGTAGAAACAGACCAAAAAAAATACTCTGAGTTTGGTAAACAAGCGCTGAAATCAAGTCTGCCTCAGCATGAAAAATCCATGCAAGTTTTTAATAGCAAAGAACTCAGATTTCCCCGTTTATATAATATAAAGTTAATGCCAAAGAGAAAAAAAAAATTTGATACCTTTCAATGTGAATCAACACCAGACAGTGCCAGCAGCATTTCTCACATTAGCAGTCCTGTTGGGAATAACATCCAGAGCCTACAGGAGATATCTGAAAAGCCACCTAGCAAGTAGTTCATCATACAGAGATAAAAGGGAATTTGGGTGGCTCGGGCTTGCCTTTGCCCAGGACATTCACTGTGAATTCAACAGGTTATTTTAGTTAGGCTTTCAGGTTTTGCATAAACTGTGCAGTGTGCTTCTTTCCCTCTCTTTCCTTAGCCTGGGACAGAGGCTGGTACAGCGTCTCAGCACTACTGTTCCTCTGAGATTATCCAAGGAAATCACAACACAGTAAATAGTCACATCTATTTAAGACATTTCTTATTAGGCCCAGCATCGGTAAATACATTGGTCCATCTTGCATCACTCTGGCTTGCTAGCTTTCTAAATGCTCTTTCATTCATAAAGATGCCACAGATGTTCACAAGTCTGGTTTCAGAGCTAAGGAGAAATCTCATTTCTTTATGCCTACTTCTAAAAGTTTAATTTCCCTGGCAATTTTTGGCACTCTTTCCCATAAAGCATCAGGAGCATATGAATGCAAGTAAGCGTGGCATGGTGGATTTAGTATCTGCTTCTATGTATAATTTTTGTGAAAGCCATTAAAACACACACAGAAAAGTCAAAGTTTCCTATGGTATGCCCATGCTAAGGGAGTGCTTCTGTTTCTACTAGAGAAAAAGGAAAGGAGAAACAGCACCCACCTCTCTGACTGATATTTTGAAAGGGGCCTTTCTTCAACTGAAAGCAGTGGAGTCCTTTGAAAAGAGCAGATCTTGAAGTCAATGTCTGAGTTTTCAGAGCAATAAGGGTTAGTTTTTCTATTGATTTTTCAAGTCAAACTGACTGCTTCATGTATTCAGAATGAAGACAATGGTAGAAATAGATAATATTGTTAATGAAGCTTATAAGTCACATTTAAGGGCCAGTCATGAATAGATACCATTGTGCTATGCACACAGAGTAGGGAAGTATTCCTGCCCTGAAGATGTTCTGTAGAGACAAAAAATAAAAATACATGAACTGACTCTGACAAACATCAGATCTTTTTCTCAGATGCAGGGAGGAGTTAGTAAAGATCAAGTAAAGGAATGGAAAAAAACCCCAACAGAAAAGGCTAAGTGAAACAGAACTGGAAGAAGAGGTGGTGACATGAAGTGAAAAATATTATGGAAATACTCAGGCAAACCGTCAGGAACAGGGTAAAGTCCTGTCTGAGCTGCAGGAGGCCCTGCCTGGTTGCTCCTGCTCCTGCTCCTCCCAGCTGGGGTCTGGCTGGCTTTCCTCTGAACAACAAAAAAGCAGTGAATGGAGCACAACACAGCCTCCTATCCAGAAAGGATATTACCCAGGTTAGCCTTAGGAAATCATAAAGCATATACATGATGAAAATACCACATACGGTCCTCTTTTAGTTTATAAGCTATCTATACTAGTCAGAGACTCAGAGTAGTATGAGCAGATTTCAAAGAAACAGCTTGGCTGGCTTCCCTACCGAACTGCAATCACCCAAGTATTCCTTCATTCAAAAGGAGAAAGCATTCCTCCTACTTTTGCAGGCACAATTCAGAACACATAATTCAAAAAACATACATATTATATGAATCAAAATGATCCTTCTCCTTCAATGGATCCCTAAAGCACCTGTACACTGAGTAAAAAAACCTCTCTCTCCATTCCAAGGGTGGATGTGCTTGCAGGCAGGTGAAGTCTCAGCAACTTGCTAAATGCAGTAAATTATACAGTGGAAAAAAACGAGGGTGACAACATCCAGCTGTAACAGCAGGCACACAAAACATAGGTAAACAGTTTAATTACCCAAACATTGTCAGCTCCACAGAGAAATTGATGAAAGATTAAATTCCCTTTTTAATCCCCTTGTATTTCCCCCACATAAACATTCACCTCCCAGAAGTACAACTCTATTGTTAAGTTAAATAAACACAAATACAGCCTGACCATTCCTTCTCAGCTTCACTTCGCTTCAAATCAACCTTACAACATCTCTAGTCTTGCTCCTTATCTTTTGGATGAACAAATGTGTTTGAGGTAAATCAGATTTCCTTTTTCTGGTATGCAGTCAAATCAAGGGGAAATAATTGTCTGTGGAAGCTCTTTGTGGCTCGTAAATAAGAGTTTAAGGCTTAAATAATCATACATCCTCCAAAACACAAAAGTGCCACATGACCTGCGGCAGCCACAGGCTTTGATTTGGTTTCGGTTATAACGGTAACAGCAAGGCTTCTAGCAACTTCAGCTGAAACACAATTAGTTCCACTGCCCTCACCCCTCCCAAGCTACTGCCACCTCTGAGAGATCTGTCCCTTGTACATCTTGCCATTTGCTATACTCGCTTTCCTATGGCTCCTATCAAACAGCAGCAGGTTGCATGCTGTAAGTAAGCGGCGCCAATTGTTCAGAAGAAACAAGGCTTATGGCAAAGTTTCTGCCAAGCTGAAGAAGCAGATTTTACTATGCAAATGGCAATTGCAGCAATCTTTAAACAGAAGTTGTTGACAAGCTTTAGGCAAGGTAAAAACAGACAGAAGAAAGCAATTAATTTATTATTTTCCCCTGTAAAGAACAGTATATAGGTAATGGCCCATTGTAAGCATGAATAATACTGAAGCTGCAAGCAACACGGTATAATTTTAACATTCTACAGCCTTTTTTAATCAATCTTATTCATGTTCATCACATCCATAAAGCTCAAAAGAATGGGTTTACTAAACTTAAGGAAAATATAAGATCTCATTTTGTGCCTTTCAGTCTCTTCATTATGTTGCCATAATGTCATCAGTGTAATATAGTTCACCCTTTTGCCTCTGTTTTAGCATTCATTTTTTGATTCTGCTGTGATCATATCTGGTTCTGTAAAGCAATGAGATGAGTTATGAATACTGCTTTAATTCCACTACCACATCCAGGAGAGGAGCATGATGTGCTGAGAGGAAAAAAAAAAAAAAATTACCTGCTTTAGGACTGGGAAGTCAACACTAAGAAGCAGAACATCTTACCATCTGACATACTGGCCTAAAGGAGCTGTGGGACAATTAACAGTGAGAGCAACAGCTGGGACTGGTAGAAATGGCTATGAGAACTGCATAGCTTTGCAGGAAGACTTTAGCTAAAGATTTGCCAATTTAGCAACGGGTTACACCCTGCTGAAGCCTGCAGCATAAAACAAGATCCAGAGAACCGCATTATCTCTAGGACAGAGAGATCAAAGAATATTATATCTGCAAACCCCAGATATTGGGGCAGAGCTGTTGAACAGCCACATGGCTGTTCCTGTAACAGTGTCAGGAGCCTGCTGACTACCTCTGGACAAAGACTGCGAGACAAAGTTTATTTAAGCCAGTTCTTCCACAGAAGATATGCAATGTTCTAGTCTAAGAAGCATAGGGTAGATCAGCAAGCTGTAATAAGCAAGACCAACAATGCATGTTCTTCTGAGCCAGCATCTCACTCTGTAGTTGATGGTCTCAATTACATTATCCAAGGTGGAACAGCTACACTGGAGGCACTTAGATATTTTGTTTATGAATGGCTCATTCAAAAGAGCAAAGTCCAAATCCCCACCCCAAATCAGGCAGAAAAGGAATTTAAACTGCGGACCCTTAAGCCACTGGGCTATAGGGCAGCGAGGAAGAGCTTTGGAAAGAGACTTTGCCAAAGTGTCTTTCGAAGCTAGGTGGGAAAACAAGAGACTTCTTATTGTGCTAGGGTTCATCCCATGTTCGTATGTCTTCTTTCCAAATGCCGCCACCCTCTCACAAAACCAAGAGAGATCACTGTACAAGAGCTGAGATTTAATTAAGAAATTAGACAAAGTTTAAGAACTGAAATATATTGAACTTTGTCAAAGTTTTCTGCATGAATGGAATATCAGAATCATTTTAGACTTTCCTTGCAATAGATACAATAGCAAGGGGAAAGAAACAAAACAAAATGAACATGCACACACAGGGAATTGTTGATCTGATGGAGTTTGTGTTCTACCTGCAAAGTTTTCAAAGTCATCACTGAGCATCTGAAATGAAATTATTCAGAAGTTGTTTGTAACCATGTGCTTGCCCTCAATCTGCCTCATCTTAGTTTGTAATTCCTTGGGGAGAGTGACACTTTTTTTTTTTTTAAAAACAAAAAATCAGAAAACAATGGCTTGGAATCTTGCCACTTGCTTATTAGAAATGAGTATCTATGCCCAACTAGTTGTGTGCAGACAAAAAAAAAAAAATCTGTGAATACATAATTTGAAGCACAACAGCATGCAAATATATTCAACAATTCATCTTGCTTAAGAAGCCTAAAGAAAAAGGCACACTAAACAAAAAGTGTGTGAAGCATTCCAAATGCATCCTGCTATGTTTGCAGTGATCACTTAAAAAAAAAGTGTGTAAAGGATGAGAATTACCCATTTCATAATGACTTTGTAAAACAGTGATCCAAAGAGAATGAGACCACAGTTAGATGTTCACCATCAGTGCTGCTTACAACAGCTTGAGCAGCAGCTGCCCTACCCACCCTCTTCTCCAAGGCCCTGTACTTTAATCTATACAGTCCCACCATGAAAGGTAGGGGTGAACACCTAGGGGAAGGAAGAAAAAGGCAGGAACTGTTTAGCCCAGCAAAAAAGTTGACATGGAACTATAGCCTAACAAACTACAGATAAGGTATTAAACCCCTAAATGCATATTTGAATAATTTAAGTCATCCAGATCTTCAAGTTAACTTACTTCCATATAAGTTTAAATTAATAAGATAACGGGTAGATTTTTATCATCACTTAATGAGTTTTAAAGAAACATCATGAAGTGTTGAAGTTTTGTTTTCTTTGCTAAATCAGGCATTTAGTCTATTTTTCAGTAGATAATATCATGAAATATGTAGAATTATAACCTTTCCATATTAGGCAATTAACAGTTTTACAGATCAGCCTTCTTCGTACTAGAAGCACACAGGCGTAGCCCAGTGCCTTTAGCATAACACACACTTATCCAGACGAAAAACCCCAAAACACATACACATTTCCAAATTAGTAGGTGCCAAGAACCAGTGCCTATCAAAGCTCAGTTACAAAACCAAGCTTTGGATCCAGCCTTAATAGAAGGTTTTTTATATCCTGTTCAAGTTTTTTACTTGCTCTCAGGAATCCGATTGTTGCATAACATTTATATACCTGTCACCTTTAGTAAGTAACCAGCTAAGCCCTCAGAGACATAAGCAGTGACGTTCAAACATGTGCCGCATCCTCACTCTCATAACTGGGAAGGAAATACAAAAGTGACCAGAGTCAGGTAACTCCTGTCACTTTCTACTGTGGCTTATCATATGGTAATGAAATGTTCCCAGAACTTCACAGGAACTGTTCTTATTTAATCAAAATGCATTACAATTCCCAAGACTTAAGTATTCAGCATACGCTCTCCAGAAATCTTTCTCATTTAAGGCAGATGTTTGTAAGAAGGTTTTTCATTTGGATAAAGGTCACTAGCTACAGTTGGACAGGTCATTCTGTGCCACACAGCAAATTGTTTCTTTGACTCCACACAAGATTTAATATCCTGTGAATCAAAGCGTAACACGCTTTTTGTTTGCTTACAAAGAGCTTTATCACAAGTACATGCCAGCGATTACTAGTAGAACAGACCGTAACTACAGCGAGACAGACCTAAGACAGTCCTACGAGCTCCAGGCAGTGGGCAGCATCTACTAAGCAGTCATAGCATATGAAAGAAAAGGGATGACTTCGACCACAACAGTAGGATGTCCTTTCTCTGTTGCTCATAACATCACTTCTGCTTTTGGCCCTCTAGGCCTTTTCCCACTTCCCTGTCTCAGTAGCCAGAGACCAAACCAGAAGTACCCAACTGCCAGGGTACATGTTTTAACGAACATTTCCCCTTCCTTCACCATTCAATGGCTCTAACCAAAGAACACCATTCACAATTTCAGTGGGACTAGGATAGATGGGTCTGTACATGACACAGGTGAGATAACCAGGCAGGAGATTCTCCTTGCTTGCTTCAAGACCTTCATGTATGAGTTTAGTTTGCCCTGCAAGCCATAGAAGCATAGTAAGTTAGGTCCATAAAATGTAAACAGATTTCATGTTTGCCTGGGTATTTTCCAGTATGATTTTAGGGTAAAAGTTGTATTTAATACTCCACAAGAAACTGTCTACTCTGGCCTTTACTGTTGGGATTGCACTGGAAGAGTGGCTGTGAACAAAGGAGTATGTGCTGCTTTTCTACAATACCTCAACGCTATCATCTGTTCCCATGAATCTACCTTAATTTTTCTTATCTTTACTGGATGATTACATGGAGGGTAAGACAATTCTCTCCCGTATCCTCTATCTGACCAGTTTGAAATGTATTAATCTCAACAGCATTCAATGAATGAGTAAAACCCATGGCAGTGACATTTGTGGTGTCAGAGGAAGCACACAGGACACCAGAACTTGATCTAACATCTCCTGACAGTTGTGGCTGATTAAACGCTTAACCTCTCAATTTTTTTTGCAGTTGATGCAAAACGAACATGAGAACCTCGCTAACAAAGGCAAAAGACAGAACTCATCCATAGGTATTGCAGCTCACGTAAAAACATTTACACTTCCATGATCATTTACTACCATTTTTATCCTGCCTCAGTCTTCCACACCCACCAAGAACCCCTGTGCTCTTCGCACACCTTGGGAAAATTCCAGCGAAAACACACCAGTAGAGGAGGCCGAGTCTGTCCATACAGAAAGGCCACAAACCTAGATACAGTCTTTGAGGTGTTATCAAGCCCTTTATTGAAATGCATTAACAATTGGGTTAGATATTAGAAAGAACTGAAATATAACCGCAAGAGAAGGCTTTCTAAAAATGACCAGATAAATGCAGCAGGACCTGTTTGTCAGCAGGTGCAAATCCCACACATGTAGCTGCATCTCCCACTACACTTCATTTTAGAGCCCATAACGGAACACCAACGTGCCCGTTGTGAAGCTGAAGGCACAGAGGTCTTCACGACCAGAAAGCTGAAAGACACCTCCTTTGACTATTGCTATGTGCAACAGGGCTGAAAACCATGCCAGTACACAAATGGTTTATAGCAGGATGGCATACAGAGTCTTAGGAGCTAAATGGCCATAAATCATTTAATCACAGAAAACAGCAGGACAGCAGAATTGAGTCGTAGTTTGGAATAATTTTGCAAAAGATAATAATAATAATCCTATTATTTCATTACCAGTGTTCTTTAATGAACTTGTATTCAACGTCAAGGTTTTACATTCACAAAGTATTCTAGAAGCCCCAGCTACACTCACTCTTCAGACATTTTACAAGCAATCACTGATCTAAATTCCACTTGAGTTATTCTTTACAGCATAATGTACTTAAAAGGTATCAAAGTATTAAATATAGTACAACAAACACCGGTATTTAATTCTGTTATATAAAATATTTTCATCTCCATTCAAAAGATAATGCAGATAGCAATTATGATAATAGTGCAGATTATACACTACAGCACCCATAATTTACCTGCTACAATTTTACCAAGGCAAGCATTCTATAAGTCTCCATACTACACGTCTATTTGCGAATTCACTGTTCAACCTGCTCTGTCTGATGTTAAATGTATTCATACATATTAAAATGAAAACTGAGAAAAGTAAGTATATGACCATGACTGCCTATTAGAATGCATGTCTCACAGCAAATATATTAACAGTGAGCTTTTGGTTATTAGTATTACCAGGGCACTATTGAAAAGAGAAGCGTTGTTAGCCTCGCTGTTCTGGACAGGTTCCAAGGCCGGTAATTGCCTTCTGCATACTAGAATCATCCCTGCATTTCGAGTCAAGATCTCAAGTTCCCAAACACTGTAAGCTAAAGACGACTTTCCACCAGCTCGCTGGAGGGACTATCATGTGTTAAATCACTTACTATATTACAATAGAAGGCAGTGT
>WAAD01003816.1:0-21743 GCA_013389945.1 Fregata magnificens | reverse complement strand
TTTAAGGAACAGAGCTTTAAAGTTATCAGCACTTTGGGGACTTAAAGCAGAGCACTTCTTTTGTCTCAAACCATGACTTAGAGTGCACAATTCTTCTGAAAATTAGATGCTGTGTTACCAAATCAAGCACCAAAAAATGAGTACTCAGAGTGTGAGTACTCAGAGAAATGAGGCTCAGAGTACTGTGAAATTTTAGTTTAAGTATTTTAATAAGCTGCACAATTGGTTTCAGGGCTCAGCAACAAAAGAAAGTCCCTGCCCAAGCCTCCCCTCTCTCTGCTTCTCTGTGTAGGTGATCAGTCCTCAGGACAATCAGGGAACAGCAGAGCAAAAGCACACCCTTACACCACCGACATTCCCAGCGTTTTATGAATGGCCTCAATCATTTTGTGCAGTAACCTTCCTTCATATCACAGTACTCTAAAGTGAACTTAAACATCTTATCACACCTTTTCTCCAGTGATATCTGATAAAGAAATCTGTGTTTAATAACAATAGTCAAGTTACTAATTCCAGTATCAATTTGTGTCTCATCTAGGTTCCAAGTTTTCTTGAATGCATGTGCAACTTTGAAAAGAAGGTTGACAGACTGTTGTGTCAGTGATATGTATCATCTTACAGCCTCCAAGAACAGGACACACTGGCACGCTGTCATCTGTGACTGGTGCCTTCCTAAACATCATATTTTTATACATAAGAATAAAGCCCACAACTCCTGCTATGTTCATTAGAAATGATGGTAACTTCAGAAGTGGCTAAACATTTGGTCTATGAGCAAGAAGTCCATGTTTCTGTGCTGTAATTAATTCTATTTATTCATTGTATAGTCATATATCATATACTGTTGCAAAAATGAATAATCATCCATATATTCTTACTTTGATGCCTTTTGTTGCATCCGTATAACATGCTTTTTGTTGCATCTATCATCCAAACTGATCTCTGGAAGCAAGTGAAGTTAATAGACATACTTACAAAGGTGGCTCGATAGGGTTGGCCCTTGTTGTCTTCTCTAGGATGACTAAATTAGTCAACACTGAAAAAGAGCCATGAAACACAGAAATAAACTTCAGAACTCTGAAGGAAAAAAAAAACAACCACCAAAACCCCCCAACTTGAATAGCTGTTTTATGTGCATTGAAGTAAAAACAGAGGAAGCATTGACCAAATCCTTAAGTTCAATTTTAGTGGGTCACTTTGATGAGGCCTTGATTCAAGTGTTCAGAAGGAGCACAAATGTGCAATTGCGGAACTATTGGCCAAGGTGGGCAACCTGTCTGCACAGCCACTGGGAGGTTGCACACCTTATCTTCACAAGGTTCACGGGAGAACGGGGAGCTTGTCAGAGTAAGTTCTGTCTACAGAAAGGGAATCTTGGGAAGTGCAGGCTGGTGAGTCTGACTTCCCTTCCTTACCTCTTCTGAGGCTTTAAGAGGACAGACAGAAAATTACCACCACTCAGAGGACAATACCTTACTGTATCGAGGTAAATTGCTTGCAGATGAATTCTGACAGAAAAGATACGGTTGCGGTTTCCAGGTGCATTCACACTGGTGACGAATGTTCTGGAGCACCATGTTGCTGTGCATTTTGTGCATCTCAGCAATGACAAATTCTTACTGCAGCACAGCGTTGAGGGATTCTTAGATTTTTTTCCAAGACTAAGTAATGAGTACTAGCTCTTTTGCAGCGCCCCTTTTCAGTGCACTGAAATTTGTCCATCCACTCTTGAAATAGATAGAATAAGTCTTTTAGGAAGACATTTAAGGACTCCAGAGGGAGTTCTTATCCTAACCTTAGTCATCTATCCTAGTTAGTCATTATAAATGTAGTTAAAATGCTGTAGGTTCTTTATGATTTTATAGAAAATCTTTTCTGTACTGACTCAGAAATTTTCTGTATCTTTTCTGTTACAAGCAAAATACTCCAAATTTATCTGAATTAACCTCATTCTGTTTCGATTGGATTCATCCACTTCTCTCATTTATTTATATACTGTTGCAATTCAACTTTGTTTTCTCTAGTTGCTAGCCACTGCATTAGTTCAAGAAGGCAACCAAAGTACTTTTTTATTCTTTCTTGTAGATGACATATAAATAAAGATGTGTAGTTATATACACAGATAATCTCAGTTCTCATACCAAAGATATATATGGAGGAGTCAAATGTGTCTGGAGAAAAAAATAGATTTTTCCCAGTGGAGTTTATAGTGTATGGAAGATAGTAATCAAAAATTTTACAAAAAGGAAATGGAATTCTTTCTCTCTCTAAGTAAATATTTCCATGGACAATGTTTGAAATAGGTTCTTTCTCTTTTTTTTTAATTCCTCCTCCACCTCCCCAAGCCTAAGTTTTGAAGCAGTATTTTAATAAAGCATTTGATGTTCCATTAGTTTATATAACAATTGAGAAACAATCCATTGCAATTCCTTGCCTTTTGATATAACTCTGTATTACCAGTTTTTAAGAAACTAATATACAGAGAGTTCTCTGGCCAGCTCCTGTGGTTAGCAGTCATCAAATCCAATGGAAATCAGGGAAAGCACATGCAGAAACAAGAGCATTGCAGTGGTGAGCACTATAACAAAATCTTCAGGGTCTAATTTCTCCAACTCCATCTCTGTGTTACTCTTTTTTTCTTTTTTTGAAGGTTTCCTGAGCAAATTTGTTGTGTCAGCCACCTGAAATCTGAACTCAATAACTGTCCCATTAAAATAAGACCTGGTGCTAAGATTTTGTTGGAAAATCTTGAAAATGGGCTTTCAGTGTGAGAGAGAGGATGAGGTCAAGAGCAGGGAGGAGGGTGTCTTAGCTTTTACTCAGCAGGGTAATTGTTTTCTGTTTTCTGAACTTCCACTGAATACCATGCAAAAGAGCCCTGGGAGACGTAAATCTGACTTCCCACCTCAGCTGTTCTGTGATTTTGTGATATGTGTTGATACGAAAAAGGAGAACTCTCCTCCCTAGAGGGTCATGGGTCTGCTTTCCCCTGAGCTGATAAAAATGCCTAGGAGGTAAATATTTTTTTGTGATACTTTCTCCACTTCTTTCACAGATTACCTCATTTATTTGTTCATCACTTGCTGATTCTGCTCTTTCCATGGTTAATAAAAATGAATCTTTTCTTGGAGAGCAGTTATTGCTGGAATGCCCTCTTGGTTGTTCAAAGCCATTTCTGCATCTTTTCTCCTCATGATGATGAGTCCTGATCTTCACGTACCTAAACACAGTTCTAGTAAAGGACCGACATCTCTGTCAACAAGCTAGGTATACCATTCACATTGTCACACGGATCTGGTAGTTCTGGAAATATTATGCTTTTTAGAAGTACCTGCCACCAAGAATTCATTCTTTCTTCCCAAACTTGGGATTTTGCCCTCTTTTCATGTGACAAGAGCCGCTTTTTTTCTTTTTTGTTATCCAGCATCTGTTACCAGGCATTTGATTACAGTAAACAGGTTACTCTCAGCAGATATCATTATATGAGAAAGATGATATAATTTTGTTTCTCCCTCCACTGAAAACTCAATGAATTGTAATGAAAATAACCAAATTGCTTTCAGTGATGTAGGGGTTCTCACCCATGCAAACGAAATAAGCTTCAGTCTGACTCACGCGAGGGCTCATCAGCAGATTGTGGCGGAGACTGCTTTGGAGACTGCAGGGAGGGAATTCACTGCTAAGTGCAAGTGAGGAGGAGTGCATGGCATGCTTCTACCATGAGGCTTCACCCTCAATGAGTTAAATTAATTGCTGGTTGTGAAGCAAGGGGATTTGAGGGGATGTTGGAGGATACTTGTCATGTAGTACAGTCTCCTTAGCTGTCCAAGAGCTAACTTTACAGATGTTTGCTACAATTTCTCCCATGCCACAGTAATGGGGTTGGGAAAAAGATGACAGTAGAAGTCCTCTATTGATTAAAAAATGGCCTACAGAATTTCTTTCCTAGGGATCAAGAAGCATTAGAGGTAAAATGCACATCCTGTATCCAGAGATTCAGGTGCTGCCCAGGGTATTCTCTAATTTCACTCCACTATCAACAGCCCTAATTGGGCCTGAGAAGTGAAAGACCAGCCATCAGCTTTGTCACAGCTCTGTCCATACTACTGTACTACTTAGTCTCTCTTCCTCTGTATCTCATCCTACTCATTCCTGGAGTATAGGAGGGACTCTACCAGACATCTGTAATGTTAGCTCCTGTAAAGCAGTATGGGCACCCTGCATGGAAACTCTTCTCTGATAAAGCTTCATATTCCTTGATTCGAGTGGGATCCTGGGGCCCTGATGAAAGGAGCCTGGCAAGTACAATATGATGAAGCCTCCTCCTTCATACACCTTTCATTTCAGTTTCAGAAGAAAAGAAGTGAGGAATTATAAAGACATAACACAAATCACTCTTTACTTTAGCCTTGATGAATTCACATGACAACCTGACTGCATTTGATCCTCAGGCTTCTACACAGCAAGCAGCTGGGCTTTGAAACTACACTCTAACTTCCAACTGGATTTTCCCCATGAATAAACGACTGTCACCAAATCCACCACTGAAAGCAAATTACCTGAGTGGCACTTCTTAGGGCCTTGAATAAGTGAATGTTCCTGGACAATTTTCAGACACGTCCTCATGAAGGCATCACTGAGTGTAGCTGCAAAACACTTGAACAGTCTTACTGGGAACATCAGTTATGTATTTCAAATTGTGAAATAAAATCAAGTTAAAGCAAATAAGCCAAAAGAAGTTAAAGGAGTTAACTACACAACTCACACTGAATGTAAACTCTTGATGATTTTGCAATCTCATTTCCCATCTCTGGTTGAGTACAGATGATGCGTCCATGTGCAGGTGGTGTCTTTGCAACAAAATATAACTTTTTCAGAGATTTAGCCATCCTGTATCATCTTTTAATTCAGTGTCAGACCACTTCTCAAGAAAGCTAAGGCTTGACTTAAGTCAGCTGGCTTCAGTTACGCCATGCAGATTTCTGGCCATTGAAGATGCAGTCCTCAGTTTCTGGCATCAGAAGAGTCAAGATAGTTCAGCAATTTTGGGGAGATGAGTTCTCTGTGCGGGTGTAAGGCCCTCAGCTGAGTTGTAGAGTACCAATTTTAAACTCCATGTTCTGCCTGGGTCTGAACACTGTGAATTTTCTGATGCAAATGGGGCATGGAGACTGAATAACTTAAAAGCTACCACATTTTGAGTAAGCAAAGGGGAGCTACAGAAAGAGCTACTACAAAAAATACCTTTTTCTAATTACCTGAAATTCTTTTTAAAAACTTGTGAGGTTCAAATATCTAGTTTTATACTGTTTAATTTGCATCTCAACAGAAGTAGTAACTGTTACATTAGAAAGAAGTTTTTAACACCACAATTGGCAGTCCTTTTCATGCAACAGGTTGCAAGCTCTAATAAAGACATCATGAAATCAACAGAGCAGATGGTTCAAGATTAAGGAAGTAATCCATGCAGACAGACTCATATTTCCCTTCCTCTTTTCCATTTCCTTCTACCTTCTCACTGCATCCCTTCTGACTTCAAGGTCTAATTTTTTTGGCAGTAAAATCTTCAGTGCTCACCTTTTATACCTCTGGTATATGAACTGCTAAACACATCTGTCAGGACATTATAATACGAGAGGAAGTAGATTTAGGGCTGCTATAAATCACCCTAGCTCTATCGACACAGTTAAAACTACTGGAGAAATTTTAAGTTTCTGACAATCTACCCCTTCCATTTTGATACTCATCTTTCCTTCATCGAAAATAAAATAATGAAACAGGATGTTTGTAGCAATATGAAAAAATTCCCTATGTGTGACCTATAGAAAACAATTGATCTAAATTATTGCGGATTAAAGTTGTTTGCGCTGGGTCTACCTGACACAGAAGAGAAGGAATTTGAACAACTGAATATATTCAACCTTCACCAGCCCAGGACTCAGAAAGCTAGAAGTTCTTACCCGAGCTGGCTCAAATTGCCTGCAATGCAGCACAGTTTGCTGTTACTGCACCGTTTTGATGGTTACAACTTTCTTCTCCCCCACTCCTCTCTCTTTCTACCTGCCCCCTTCCCTCCCTTCCCCTCATTTTATTTTCTAAGTATTAATAGGAAATTTTGCCTATGAGAAACTCAGTAAGAAAATGGCCAAAGTCCATTTTCCAAACTGGTTTAAGATCTAATCTGAGATTCTAGTTTACTGTCTGAGTGACAGTTTTATCAACCTACTACCCAGTCAGCATTTTACATCACTGCACTTGATTTACACAGCTATATAACTCAATTAAATGAAGTAGGTAAACTTTCTTCCTGTCTCCTTCCATCCCCCAAACAACTGTTTAAGGCAGGATTTTGATTTTGTTGTTTTTCAGTTACCTTCATCTGACACATGCAGAGTACCGTGGGATGATGCCTTTGTAGAAGGTCAAACAGCAACAAAGAAGGAAAGAAAAGGGAAAAGGAAAGGAAAGAAAAAAATATGTTGAGGAATAGATTGTATTAATGTGTGTACTTTAATCATTCTTGGCACACGAGACTTTACACTGAGGAAATGCTCAATATAATGCATCTTTTCACGTAGTAAGCAGCAAGTGAAGGATGAAGCCAGGGATAGATCTTGTTAATAAATAGCTTTCAAATGCTGCTGCCCATGAAGCTGCTGCATTGACAAAGTGCATTAGTTAGGACAATTGTTAAGTGAAGCAGTTCACGTTTATTCTCCAAACTCATCCCCTCACAAAAGCCTTGATGGATATAAAGATTATGAGAGTGTTTTAGAAAATACAGAAAAGAACAGAATTAGATGTAGGCTATCTAATGAAGGGATTTGGAATTAAAGTAAGAGGACAGCTAAAAATGAAGGGGATAATTGTCTTTGTAAGCTGAAGTTTTAAGAGAACCTGTAGCAAGGTCAACATGCGACAAAGATGGATAATGTCTGGGCAATGTGAGCACTTCTCTGGCATTTGTGAAATCTGGGTTCTTCTCCTGGATTTGCCACTGAATATAGTCTTGCAAAAATTACTTCCTTTCCATAAATATTTTTCTTTACCTGCCTAGACTATAAATGGCAATTGCCCCTTTATGCATTCATGTAACACCTTGCTCAGTGTGATTCTAGTACCAATATCCTACTCACAACATGGGTTTGGTCCACTCAATAACACTAGCAAAGCAAATAATTGTTTCAACTGATTTCAATGCTTAATTTGTTTCTTACAGCATATTTGCCTCTTTTAAATCACTTTTTAAAAAACTTTCCTTCAGAGTTTGGGATTTTTTTTATTGTTATGCTGATAGACTGCTGTGGCTGGAGTTGAATATTATACGCATCTCATTAAAAGATAAGTAATGTGAAAAATCTGAAGTACATTTTGAAATTATATACCTATTTTTTTCCTCCTTCCTTCAGCATTTTCAAATTTTGTGGTAAAAACCTCAACAGAGAAGGCTGTCAGTTTTTCCCTACTTTAATTTTTTCTTTTTTTTTATTTTGAGCTCACTTTCCCCACATATCTTTTAGCCCTCTCTTTTCACAATGATCACAGCCAGTGCCAAAGTCATTGTACTGGCAGTTCGTATATCAGCAAAATAATAATCCCACCATTTGCCCTAATTAAATATCTGTCTTCTGTGGATTTGTTTCCACTCCATTCACAGATGCGATGGCCATCTGTACTGAGCTCCTCATGTTGGCTTTGACATAGCTGTCACAGTATAAACATGACAAAAAAAGTATTTAGTACAAACTGTTTAAAACCTCTCAGGACTATGAGTAAACCTCTGAGAAGACAGCCATTAAATCCTTACCAACGTGGCTTCAACTCACTTGTGCTTGCTGGCTAGAAGTCAGTTGGGTATGTCCTACTTGTACCAAACCCTGATTTCTGTGTAGTCAGGTAAGTCTAGAAGATGCAGAAAAAAATGCAGTGTTGTATAACAGAGGAGCAAGGCCCAAGCTTTGGCATTCAACAACATACACAGGTTCACGAGTGGGATAGCTAAAGAACTTTTGCTTGTGTTTTGGCACCAACCAGAGCCCCCTGAGCCAGCCGAGAGGGGAGCAGCGGGGTGTCTGGTGCTCACTGCACCCTCATCAGCCACCCGTGCAGTCCCGCAGCGCAGCCCAGTAGCCCCGTGAGGATGGGCAACACAAAAATGGGTTGAGGACAACAAAACTGATGGCTTGGGTGTTTTCTGCTCTGCACACTTGTTAGGGATGAGCCTCGAGTGTTAGGAATGAGCCTTGGATGTTCAGGGACTAGAAATAAATGTCACTGCCTTGTAACAGATGGGTCATTTGAAAACTGCTAGAGGCAGCAGCACCAGGTCGGAGGTTATCATTTCTCTGAACTTGTTCAAAATTACAATATCAAATAGACTAATGGACATTTTTTTTTTTTTCTCAGAAAGGGAATTTCTCCTTTGGATGTTTCTCTCATGAAGGAAATGGGAAGGAGATGGGATCCAACAACGCCATACTGTTGTTACCCTTAAACTACTTACAGCCAATATGGTCCTTATGTAGTTCCTCCTTCAAGTTGAATGCAGGGGTCAGGATTGATCCCATTCTCGATCTTGATTTACGGAAACTTTTCTACTACAACCAACAAATAACTAGCAATCAACCAGTGGCAATAATACTTTATGAGGTGCACAGAAAGTTTAATTGAAAACCTCTTCAAGGAGTTATAGTAAAACAACTGTCAAATTTGTAATCCAAAACACACTGAATGTCTCCACATGCACGTTGAGCCTGATGCATTCACCGAAGGCTCTGTGCCTTTTGAAGTAAGCCTTCAGGTGAAGTGTGCCTTTGTGTTATTGAAACATCCCATTTTAAGCCTACTTCAAATACTGAAAAGCTCCTTTTTCTGATTAGTAAAAGTCTTAAAAAGAAATGGGGCAGTTGGACAAGGTTTCAAGAATAGCAGAAGGTTGAGGAAAAAATTCCTTCTCCTGCCTTTGGTTACAAAGCACTAAAAATCATTTGACATTGTACCTCAGAGTCAAACCCTGCTATGTACATAAAAGGAGGAGGAGGAGGAGATAAAGATGAGGAAATGTAACACTTGAAAGTGCTTTGTCTCTTAGGAAGTCACTATGGAGCTGTAGATGAGAGTTTAAAAAAAAACCCTACAAATTTTCTCTTTCCTTCCTACACTTACTGAATTCAGTCCTTTCGGTTGCTTTCTTTACACCCTCTGTAGAGCTGCAGATGACTCGGATAGTTTTGTGAGGGAGGTTAGGACACTCCTTATGCAGCCACACTCAGAAACTCTCTGACTTCACCTTGAACAAGGATCCCATATTTTAGGCAGCCTTGGCTGCCTAGATTATTCTACTGCACTATCCTTGAAATGGGGAAATGATAATTTGCTGCATGCGGGTAAGATTATTGCTCCACTGAAGACATAAGAGGTCTATCAGTTTATGCCTGCAGAAGATTTGGATCTCTATCTCTGTAGTAGTAACTTTACAAATAATTTAGCTGTGGCTTTTTGTTTTCAATTTCATGCCTTGTATGTCATAATTCTTCTGTGTCTGAAAATTTCTTAGACTGTAAGGCATAGTAGAGAGCTGGAGCACTCAGCGTAAATTGTGCTCTCTCCTTCACCATGAGGCTATTAAACACATATACACAGAGTAGTTGTAAAGGACTGGTATGTGATGTTAGAACATAGGGGCACTTCAGACACATATATTGCATTTTCTGCACACAGGAAACAAGATAGATTAGGACATTCCCTTCCGCCCCTCCATACTGCATCTTTCAAATGTTCATTCTTCAAATGTTTCACATACTTCTAAAGCCTAATTGAAAGATTCCGATTGAATCTAAACATAAAGTGAAGCCAATAATAGAAGATTCTTATATTAAGGCACGAGATATGGAGACAGAGATGGACCTTCAGTAGATTTCCAGCTTAAGATTTTCTGTTCCACTCTTCACCACTCATAGGAGAAAATTCCTTTAGATAAAATAGGAGTTATTAGGCTTATGGCTGAACAGACGTGGGGATAATGGTATTTTTATTTATTTGGAGAAATCTGTTCAAAAGTCCACTGGAATTCAAGTTCCCCTTGTGTGTGCCATTTGGTAAAAAGAATAAAGACTCAAATGCTGTCAAGAAACCTAAATTCTCTTGAGTTCTGCCTTGTAGATGTAGATCACTTGTGAGAGAGTAGTATGAACAATCCCTATTCCAATAGCCATTAATTATCTTCAGACACTTCCTTATTACAATATTGCTTAGGCAGTAATCCTTCCCTTTCCATACCTGTGCATTTGATCAACTCAACCTATGCAGCATCTATATGTTTGTCTTTATTGCTTTGGATTTGATTGATTTCAACACATTTTCTTAATTATTCATATAGCACAGCCATTTAACTCTACACTTAGTAGAATAGCTCACTTGCCCTCCCGACCCTAGGCTGACCATGAATTTCACTAAGGCCACTCTTCATTCCATCTTCCCAGAGCTTAATGACAATGTCTCATGCTACTGGACCTCGTATCAGAAAAATTTCTGAGCTTAGTCATGAAATGTTAGTGATGACTGCCCACGTTTGTGTTTTTTAATAAATTAAATATCCTTTCTGAAGTAGTTTTATCTAATCTATAAAGAAGAAAATTCTACAACTGGAAAGTTAATCCAGTGGTAGAATAAAGGTCTTGCTAGCGTTCTTAGGTACTTTCATGCCTATCATTACTGTAAGATCAGAATATCTCACAATTCTTCATTAATTTTTCATGTAAAGCAAGAAAAATGGACTTGATGATCTATTGAGATCCCTTCTATCCCTATAGTATATGATTATTCTCCCTACAGCCCTGTAAAGCTGGAAAACACTATTTTATAGATGGACAACTGAGGCAGACACAAAAATTGTGATGAGACTGCCTCCGGTATGTGCCTATTGTGGTTATCATATAATTTTGACCTCTTTGATCAAGAGACCAATGGATAGTTGAGATCAGCTGTAATCAAAGGCAACAAAATCTTAGATTTCAATAAACTCCTGGAAGAGGAGTAGTCATGATACCCATATTATGGATCTTGGTGGTATGAAAAGGGACTGAGCACAAAGACATATGTGCCAATGGTAGAACACAGCATTGAAAGCAGGTCTATGGCAAATGCTGTAAGTATGCTTCTGAAATAACATGATGCAACACCTGTTTAGCACCATCCAGTCTATAGCCTTGAAAGTACAACCTGCTTTTGATTAGGGAATGAGTTATAGTCTTCCCCATACTTTTGATTCAAATTGCTATTTTATAAATATGAGTTCAGTGGGGAATTTGCCAAAAATATCCATCAAAGAGCAGTATATTTTTTGAGCTACCTGTAGCATAGTCCATGGAATAATGAAAGGATGTCTTGACAAGAGTATGTCTCCAGATAGGGTAAGGTTTAACCAGTTATCTGCTCAAAAGTACAGATGTAGCTTGCAGACACCATAAATGCTACTTTCCTTACTTCCCCATACCTACTTCCAAGCATGAGGTAATATAAATACGGTCCATGATTTGTATCTTCTTTGAAGTGTATGAATTATCTTAGTCTTACCTGTGGTTTCTTGTTTTATCTTTGAACAATTTGCAAATACATACAGGTATGGTAAAGGTGTTGTGATGTGCCTGTGGAAGAAGCCAGAGAGAGATGTATCTTTGTGGGTAACACATGGTGGTGCAGTCAAGATGGGCCTGGGACAGAGATCAACCCTGCTGTTCTGAAAACAGTCTTCAGATATATTATTTGGGAAGTGGCATAGCACTCCTTTCATCGGGGACTCAGTCCCATTCTCAGATCAATAGCAGGCGAGTGACGAGATGGGACCCCAGGCTTGTGACAAGTCGTGCAAATTATTATGGAGGGATCATCTTTTCCCCAACCCCCATCACTCATGCAATTTAGTTCAAATAGGACATCCTCTGCTCATATCTCTTTTTGTATTATCTGGTAGCCATGGCAGGCAGAAACTTCAAGATTTCTAACCTGGTTTGAAGCCTGAAAGCAGTTTGCGGTCTGCATCATATCCTGTTAGAGACCATTTCTGAGCAATTGTTTCCCTTTGTAGAGTGCAAGTCTCCCCTACCTGCCCACACCATCCAGTCCATCAGCTAAGCCCTTCCATCAGTCTAAATAGCCTCACCACTGATATTCAGTGTCACAGTACTTTGGCAAACACCTGGCGATTGAAACTCTCTGTGCCAGGAGGCTAATATCATGTCTGGCATTGAAAATGGTGGAAGAGAAGTGCTGCACAACAACTAATAAATTATTATTTTTCAGAATAAAAGGGCAATTGGAAGATAAGTCTACCACTAAGAAAACTACTGGTGGGTAGCAAGTGCAGAGCTTTATAGGTTGTCCTCATGCAAGAGAATAATCAAAATCCCTACTGAGTCTCATACCTCCTGCATAGTATGGTACAGGAATAGTGTAATAAAAAGGCGGTAAATCAGGGTTCTGGAAAGAAATCATCCTCCGGACCTGACCCTCACCTCCTGGCCTCAATCAGGGTTAATCTGTCTTAGAAGGCACTGACTCCATTAGTTCCTCATTAGAGGAATTTGAAAGGGTCTGGAAATCAGATTCAGTTCAGGTAAACACCTCTTCTAAAAAAAACAAAAGAGAAGCAGGATGCCGCTTGCTTCCATGACTTAAGTCTAAAATCTTACAAGTGCAAAATCCCTCTGTTATGGGACTTCCGCTCCTTCTGATTTAGACTGCTTTAAAGAGAAATATTGAGCAGGGAAGACAGACGCACTACAGTGTGAATGTGGCACAACCCCCAGCGGATGTGCTGCACCAGCACGTTGTTTCTGGATTGGAGCTGGCTCTGTCTGCGTGCCTCAAAACACAGGACAATTAGACACCTGGTTTCTTGTCATGGTCCACACTGGCCCCTGGAAGTCCAAAGAGAGTTAGAAAAGAAACCCCTCCTTGTTTTAGCGGTGCTGTCAACGCCATGTTAATGTGATGCTGAAAGCCTAGCCTTTTCCTAGGCCAGCAGCATGCCACTGTGGATGTGTTGGTCTGCTGAAATCTGCCTGGGGTTCTCCAGCCCACACTCCTTTGCTCTGTGCTTTCCTTTCCCTCTGGCATTTTTATAAACAATCACTTCTTTTTTGTTGCCGTCTGTCAGTTGTTGAAATGAGGCCAGACGGAAGCCTCCAGCTCGTTTGTGATTTATGGTCCAGTGTTCAGACATAACTTCTTGTGCTTGTGCTCTGGGTCTCCTAAGACTTTTAACAGTCATTGCGCTCACACTAGTGAAATAATCAGGGCCAGGGAGCAACCTTCAAAACCACCCCGTGATGGCTCACACTGCTTAATTATTTGCATGCTGCCTGGCGTGATTTTGGCCTATGTCAGTAAGCGTTCTCCCAGCCAGTGCCCAAACATGGTTTGCAGGATAGCATGGGCTGGAGACGTTTATTAGTATTCAGTAAATATGAAGCAACTCTGTTTTCGAAGGAGGGGAGGCAGTTTAACCGTCATGACATACCACTGGGTTTCAAGGACAGAGAACAGGCTCCTTTATTTAACAGCATAGGCATAACTTTAGACAAGTACTGCAGAGGTCTGGGAATACTGTACTGTCATGTTTACAGCCTCCTGGGTTGAGTATTTCTTTCATAACCTGCTTTGAGCAGCAGTGTGGTTACATGCTGAGTAGGTAAGATGAGGTGAAGAGTACGCCAGGGTCACCACATCTTGAGAGTCTGAGGGGCCCCTGAAGCAAATTTCCCCTTGTGCAACAGGTTACTCTCCTTTACTGGCAGGTAGGATCTTAGTTTCTCATTCTCTCTCTCCTCATCTCTAACCTTTCCTTGCCCTTAGTAGTCTGCTTCAGCAATGCATCATCACGCCTGTGTCAGTGACCTTCCCTTTTCCAGTGGCAGCCTGAACCCACATTTTGGTGTATAAACCCAACATACTTCAATAACTCCCCGGTTATCTGAATAGCTGTTTTCAAGACCAGCACATTTACATGAATAGGGATGGTCCAAAGGGGTAGACAAAGTCAGACCAAGATAGAAAAGACATTTGAAGATAATTACTGTAATGTTATTAAAATTTACCTGGTAATTCTTCTCTTTTTCCAAACATAGTTGGGAGGGGATGCAGATTAGTGGGGTACCCGCCTGGGAGTCAGGTCTTCAATTTTAATATCTGCTTCCGATCTATGTTGTGACACTGATCTGGTCCTTCATCACTTTCTCTACCTCATCTACATCTTTGGGAAGGGTCTCTCATGCCCTAGCTGTATGTTCATTGTTAAGCACAGCAAGGTCCTGTTTTAAACAAAACATAAATTTAAAGCAAAAAATGAACAGTTCAAATTAGGCAAAGTAGTCCACAGCTAAAATATCCTATACAGATTCAAGTATCAGATGATGTAAGAAGACCTAATTGGAAAGGCAGAAAAGAATAATATAAAGAAATGAGTGTCTCATTAATTAGGGAGGAAGTTGACTTAAGAGAGTGGTGGAAAAACTTTCCTATTCCCTGTAAGTTTAGGGAAATGATACATGCTTCATGTGGTGTTATTCTGCATTGCACTTAGCACAAGGCTGTCAAGTATTTAAATAATGTGGGGAATGCTTGTACAGCCTTGAGAGTGCAAGATGACAAGCATTTCATGTCATGACACAATGCAGTGTAGTCATCTACATGGTATAGTGATGAAAGGTTACTGTTTTATTTATAAAATCAGTAATGAGCTCAAAAATAATGGTGTCATAATTGATGTAAAATTGCTCTATTAGAATGATTTATGCTCATTATACTAGCTCAAATTGTTTTTTAAATGAGGCATTTGGGGTTCATATTCATTGTCTTTTGTCTAATTTTAAAAGACATTTAAAATACCTTAAAGCAGAAAATTAGTTGAGTAGGTCCAGAATACAAAAGCAGTCTTGAAATGGAAGTAAAGTTTGTTTTAGTGACGTAAATACATACTTCAAAAGACATATGGGAGAAAAAACCCCAAAGTAGTATTGTTTATCTGCAATTTATAGGTTTAGATGCTGAATAAAAATGGAGAAAAATCTTTCCTCTCTTTGAAACAAAAATAATATTTCATTGTGATGGGGAAAAAAAAGGACTAGTTTCTCAAGTACAGGTGGCATTTTTGTCAAAAGAAGAGAATGCTTCATTTCAAAATGGCACAGTAGGTGCAGCACTCATCTGAGATGTGTCTGGATGTGGGACTTCATGTGAGACACTCTGGTGCACGGTGGCAGTTGGCTATCCCAAGGAAGCCTTTCTCCAAAAGTCTCCTTTCTGTTTCATAGCGTGGGATTTTACAACTGCTGAACTGTTCATGAAATTAAATTATTTTTCTTATCTTTCCTGAAGCAATACCCTAAGAGGATTTGTAAAAGTAAATCCGGCCTTCATTACATCCTGTTCTTTACTAGACAATCTGGGCATAATTCTGCTCTCGATTTCACCAGTGGAAATGAAATTACTCTGAATAGGAATGGGTTTAGTGGAGGCTAACGTTCAGACTGCAGCCTTTTCTCCTACTGGAAAAGATGTTAGTCTCCAGTTGCCCCAAATTTCCTTTGAATGGGAGTCATGCTGCAGTTGTCTGTCAGCTAGAGATTGAACTGCCTGGATGAAATAAAAGAACTCTGTGAATACTAATACACTCTGCTGTGCTCTGTGGGGTGTTTTTCTTTAGGAGGTCCAAACTCAGGTCAGTAGAAATCCATACAACAGCAAATAGCAAGACTTTTAAGACAGTCATGCACACGTATATTTGTGAGAGTCATGCCAATGAATCATCAAGTTAGACATTGAAGTATGTGAACTCTGGTGAAAGAAAAAGAAAATTTTAACAATTCCTCCCTTTCCTGAAATGTGTGGGATAATTCACTATTAAGCAAAGCATATGTTAAAACACTTTCCAGATGTTCGTTGTGAGGAAGGTATCGTTGGAGAGATTAAAATAGCCTCCGTGAGACTTTTTGTCAATTTTCCAAACAAGTTTCCATCAGCAGATATTTTTAGCAGCTAAACACAGATCCACTAACTGGGGGCAAAAAAAGACCTTCAAATCCAAACTAGACAAAAAACTTATTCTGATTCTGTTGTGTGCTAGATCACTTCAATGAAACATAAAAGAACAAGTAATGAGCAGTTACTTCTATAGTAGGTGCTAATTCCAAGGTAGACCCTAACCCTTCAGGGGAAAAAGGCCAATTTTTTGGTTTTTTAACATTGAATTTAATCACTACTTTTTTTATTATTTAAATTTGACAATGTTCCCAAATCATCACAGTTTTAATGTGCATGGTTCAATCAGGAAGTCATAAAGGGCATACTCTCAAAAAATTCATTTTAGAAATATCAACAAATTGTCAAATGTAGCTGACTATATTTTATAAAATAAGGCCTGATAAGAAAACAGCTTTGCTTGACTTTTATTTTTAAAGAAAGGCTAAAAAAAGAGGACAAGGTTTATTGTAGGTCACAGTTAGTAATGGCCCAACAATAGAAGAGTTTTGAAGGTACAGATTCTTTATTAATAATCACTGTCAATGTGTAAAAGGAGTTACCAAAACCTACCTAACCTCTATCTAATAATCAGACACAATTAAGCATCTCCAAAGTCATATCGTCTCTTTCATATCTTTTCCAGAACACAGGCTTTCCATTTGTTCAGAAAATTCTGTTTTATGGAAGCTTTTCCCAGAAAAGACAGAAAATGAGGTGTGAGTTCACTGCTATTCCTCAGCGCTGTAGTGTCTTCTCTTTCACGGGGAATGAACATACAGGCTGAATCCCTCCACGTACATGCCATCATCCGTGTAGCTGTCACATAATTTTGTTCATATTACAGTTTCATGTACTACTCATCAAAGCCATTTAGCGACAAACTGCCTACAGCTAGCATGTCAGAAAGCTCCTGAGAAAGAACAGGAAGGAGTAGCCTGAAGTGGGTGACATTTTTCAGTGTTTTATAAAATTTTCATTCGTAAAAAGTGTGTTACTGTTACCAAGTGAAGATTGGTGTTTGATCATATTGATGCCTACTGCCATCCAGGCCATGGATGATGTGGTTTATATCGGACCCAGTGGTATCACTGAGCGTGCCTTCTAATGCAAATGGGAATATAATTCAGGAGCCAATTACATATTATATAATTGGCATTGCCCCTTAGCGTGTTTCTTTATTTCACCTTTCAGTGTTACATAAACTAACATACCAACATTATCAACTTGTTCCTACAAACATAGCTTGGGATCTTAGTATAATTCTTAACATTTAATTTGGTCTGTTCTGTGATTTCATTAGAAAAAAATTAATATAAATATAGTTGTTATGAAAAGTAGAATAGTAATCCTTCCGAAACACAATCTACTCTTCAAGCCTGTACCACAGCTTTCCCCATGTTTCACCGCCAGCTTCTTGTAACGGCATAAGGTTTCCTTTTTTTGGCTTATAGTTTATGGTAATGACTTTGGGCAATGGACAGTGGACAATCTTTTGCATGGCCTTTTTAAATACTGAGATAAATCCAGACTGGTAAAGTTCAGTATTTTGACTATGAGATTTGTGGTTTAGAATATAAATTTTTTCCACCCTTTTTCCCCCTTCAGTGTAACTCAGTAGAAGCCTGCTTAGCTTTTTTTGGTAGGCAGCAGACAGCCAAGTGTCACTAGGAACAAGACTAAAGTAATTTGACTATGAAGAGAGACATTGATACTGCTGCCCTTTAGTCAGAGGGAATGAAGACTACTGGGAATAACTTATTCTGAGGTTGGCAAATTTTCATGCAGCCTACATCCTATCTTTCAGACCCTTCTCATTGACAGAATGCAAGTTCAATCAAGTAATAAAATCACATTTTCAGCGTAACATCTGTAAGTATCGGGCTTATTCCAGCAAAAAACCCTTAAGATATCTGTGAGTAGTTTGGGTTTATTTCCAAGCTATTTAAGGAGCCACGAAACATATCTCAGCTCTTGCAGTTTTAGTAATTCTAATCCATTTTATGCATTGTCTTCAATCTCATTTTACGATACTAAGCCCAAAATAGGATTCGTATGAGTGAACCTACGAGCTTGCCTGAAGTCCTCCATGACACCACTGGGAGATCCCAAAGGGCAAAGTGACTGTGGGATGGAGACTGGCTGTGAATGAATTTAACCAGCTATGATCTGTACCCTATAGCATGGTATTGGTGTTTTGTGGCATGCAATGAAAACTGAAGTCCTCTGAGCTGGAAAAAGGACATGTCACCCAAGTGCCAGGTGCAGAAGCTGCATAATAGAATTTGAATGTTAACTCAAGAGCTCTTGAACTTGAGTGTGCTGCTGTTGTACCAACCTCCTTCCATACAGCCAAGTCTGGGGACATTTAAATTGTGCTGAAAAGAGTCCTGTAGCC
Organism: Fregata magnificens; assembly: GCA_013389945.1. Taxonomy (NCBI): domain Eukaryota; kingdom Metazoa; phylum Chordata; class Aves; order Suliformes; family Fregatidae; genus Fregata; species Fregata magnificens. The sequence continues at coordinate 3,328 of WAAD01003816.1, read as the reverse complement.
TAACAGGAAGGGTCTGGCAACTCTAATACTCAAGCACATCACATAAGTAAGTACTCTTGCACATCTAAAGACATTTGGAGGATTTGGTCACATTTCTAAATTTTGGAGGTCTGAGTTTAATCTCAAAAGCCTCTGTCTGAGGTTTGTCCATCATTCCTACAGCTAGACCCCCTGGAGGAGAAAAGCTTTATACTGAGGTCCATTGTTAAGTCACATTTATTTTGCTGCTGTCATAAACTCTGAACCAAAAATACCATATATAAAAATACTTTTCAATTCTCCCAAAGTATTCTCTCTTCTGGACTTCTAAGTGTTTTATATCACTCACTTAGGGTCACATTTGCGTGCCTTTTCTGATGTTGAAGAGAACCATGTTCTTCAACCCTGAGAACTCATGGTTACTAAGTGTGAGCAGAACTGTCATACTTCCACTAACCTAGGGTACCATGAATGACTTCTTTCGAGGCTAATTTTACAACTGTCGCATTGAAAATAGATGTGCATTTTCAACATTGCTATTAATTTCCATGGAGCTACTTGCAAAATACCATGGTCCTATAGAAGAAGTACAAGACCTTTGAATTTTCCATGGCACTAAATGTGGCATTGAAACATTTAAATAAATCATTATAAGGTTAAACATCCCCTGTCACACATAAAAGGTTTCTTTTCCTTCCTTCATATTACAGAATCATTTAATAGCTAGCTAATACTTTATCTCTGGGTACAAAGGAGGAAACCTCAGCCCACATGAAGGTATCATTTAATTTCATTGGTAGCTGAGGGATGAACAGGGCTTTCATCTGTATAGAACAATGAGTTTTCCCCTTCTCTGCACATAAATGCCATTGAAAAACCTTCTCAAGTTTTGTGCTTGAAATGTTAGTTAAATAAAAATAAGTTGGAAAACTCTGCTTCCTTGTGTATTATAGCTTGAGGGAATGCAGTGGGAATCTTGTTGGCTCATTACCGGTGATTATAAAGCAAGAGCTGTTGACAGAAGAACTAACAGCTGCTTAAAAATGTTATTTTAGAAATTAGAGCAAAAATGCAGGTAAAATACAGGCATTTTGTAAAAAACTGCAGCTATAGGAAAGAGGTGCTATTTAAACATTGTTTAAAAATACTCAGTCAACCACTTAATACCCAGGACTTCTAATTCATTTAAGAGCTAAGTAGGATGTATGCTTTAGACCTTCTTCACTAACACAGGTTGCTAATAGGAAGTTATGGTTTTGCTTCAGTAGTTTTCAGTTATTAGCACTGAAAAGTAAGGAGGCATATTGTGCTGATTTTGGTTGGGATAGAGTTAATTTTCTTCACAGTAGCTAGTATGGGGCTATGTTTTGGATTTGTGCTGAAAACAGAGTTGATGATACAGGGATGTTTTAGTTACTGCTGAGCAGGGCTTACACAGAGTTGAGGCTTTTTCTGCTTCTCAGCCCACCCCACCAGCGAGCAGGCTGGGGGTGCACAAGGAGCTGGGAGGGGACACGGCTGGGACAGCTGACCCCAGCTGACCAAAGGGATATTCCATACCATAGGACGTCATGCTCAGCACATAAAGCTGGGGGAAGAAGAAGGAAGGGGGGGGATGTTCAGAGTGATGGCATTTGTCTTCCCAAGTCACCGTTATGCGTGATGGAGCCCTGCTTTCCTGGAGATGGCCGAACACCTGCCTGCCCATGGGAAGGAACGAATGAATTCCTTGTTTTGCTTTGCTTGCATGCACGGCTTTTGCTTTACCTATGAAACTGTCTTTATCGCAACCCACGAGTTTTCTCACTTTTAGTCTTCCGATTCTCTCCCCCATCCCACCGGGGGGGATGAGCGAGCGGCTGTGAGGTGTTTAGTTGCTAACTGGGGTTAAACCACGACACAGATGACTGTGAATGATCATTGATTACCTATGTTACCCTGAAAATCAGCAGTTTATTAAAAAGTAGAGATAGGGGGAAAAGTACAAAATTTTTTAAAGACATAAATATTTAGTAACAAGGTATAAATTTGTGTTATGTAAGTACATCCTTACTTAAGGATAATAAAACAAATATTTCCATCATTAGCAATTTTAATTATTAGTTCTTAAAATTATTTCAGTACTTTAAGTTCCTGAAGAGAACTGTTAAGTTGGTTATCTGCAAATTTACACACAACATCTAAAAATAACATCCTCCTAGGATAGGAAGATATTCTATTCTTAACAATCCTGAATTATTATGTTAATAGGAGTAGATCAGATTCTTGTTAATCACAATTATTCAGCCTTTAAAACCAACTTCCAACACATGCTTGGAAATTCTGTGCCTCGAAACTTTCCATTCTTGTTTTGCAAATTCTGATGCTCTCTGGTCACAGACCTTTTTTCTCCCTGCCTGCTTCCCAGCTTCACCTGTGTTTTGCAGTGTCAGGTTTGAAAAGAAAGCACACAGATCATGAATACACCAAGTCAATTAATAGAAAGCCCCAAATTTATTGCTCCTGTCTTTCAGCCTTTCTGAACCCCATTTGCCAGAAGGGAAAAGCAAATCCATAGTCTGATTCCCAGAGGGTCTCTCTGTGCACGGCACAAACGAGCATGGCAGACATCAAATTTATACTGAAATAAAGGGCTTTGGTATAGACTATTATAAATGATTTGCATAAGGAAGGATGCACTGCATTTTCTGGATAAGAGTGGGCCAACCTTCAGATAATCCTCAAATATCAGAGCAGGCACACATTTAGGAATATAGACCTCAATGTTCCCAGAAATCATAAAGCATGCCGAGTTTTGCAAGGCTTTATGTAGAGCAACACAAGGAAGATCTTCACATCCTCTCTTCCCTGGGGTACTGGCATCTCTCCTGTGACTCTCTTTCTCCACCTTCTTTAGCTCTCATCGCTCACAGAAAACAGATGTTTGAGACTGGTAAATCCTTGGAGGATAAAGGTCTTCCTAAATAGGTTTGCTTCTCATGGGACATTTTAGGCAGTACAAAAGTGGTGGTGTTGTCAAAAACATTTTTCAAAACCTGAAAAGTAAGAGAGAGAAAAACAGTTCAATATTTTCCTTCGTTTTTTTTTTCTTCTGGTCAACTCAAATGAAAACAAATTCAGTCACTGGAACAGTGAAATACGAATGTAGAATGTTGATGCGAGCAGCCTTAAAGGTGGCCTGGCTATAAGGGAAAATTACTGAACAGAGAAAGGCCTGCCAGTGTAGGAGCTGTGAGCCTGGAAACCCGACTCTGGAATTTCTGGTTCCATCCTTGAACAGTGCAGCTGACCTCTTTGAATCACAGCCGGGGTATCTAGAAACCAGAGGCATCCTGAGATACCACCAATA
>WAAD01003769.1:0-33459 GCA_013389945.1 Fregata magnificens | reverse complement strand
GGGCCCGGGCGGGCTAGGCCCAGCGTCGGCGGGGCCTGGCTGCCCGCCGGGCCCTGAGGAGGGAAGTCCTCGCCTCGGCTCCCGCGCTGGGTGAACGGCGCCGAGGGCGGAGTAGGCCACGGTCCCTTTTTTGCCTTAAACGCTTCAGAAGCCATTGTAGGTGAATAAATTCGAGATTCGTTGTTAACTGGCAGTAAGCAGAGGACGGAGTTGCGCGGCCGGGCGCGGCTCCTGCGCGGGCCCCGAGCGCCGGGCAGATGGCTGTCGGTGCCACAGGGACCCAGAATGAACGGGGGAGGGAAAGTGCCGTGTGATTCAGCCATCAGGCATTGGGCCAGTTGAGCAGTTGATACTAAACAGCTATTGTCGTGTGTTGTGAAAACGAGCAATTGATTGATGGTTAGCAGCCCAAGAGAGTATGCAGGTCTTCCAAGAAAAAAATAGTAATCATTCCTTGCAACGATAAGGCTTTGCAAGTTAGCACGCTGCCTCTTTGCAGTCCTGAATCGCTGAACCTGAAGGAGGGCATCACCAACGTCGTTGTCCAGTGTCCAGTTCAAAGAGGGATCTCCTCTCAAGCAGTACTCTAATAACTCTCCAATGTTCTCTGTTAAAAAAACTAAACAAACCTGCAACCAAAAACCCCAAAACAATAACAAAGCTACGAATAGCCCCACAGGAATGGGATTTCCAATGACTGGAAAACATGTAACAGGTTATCCCAGCTAAACAGTGGTGCTTTGCTTTTTTATAGCATCACAGAAAGGGTAAGTTATTTCTTAAAAATTTGGTTTACATTAGTACACCCATTGTTTGAGGAAATAGCATAAGGACTTTACTGTTACAGAATGATGTGCAGAACCATGCATAGAAAATTTCCCACAGCAGAATGTTACATATTGTTTGAAAATGTATGAAAAAGATCCTAACTGCAATCTTTCATTTTCTTGTTTAAAATGTAGCATAAACATTGAAATCTTTAAAGGGCTTACGTATTCCCTGAAAGAAAAGAGAACTGATTAGTACCGCCTACTGAGTTTATCTTTTTTTAATAAGTACCCACAGTGTGACAGAAACAAATTTACATATTTTCAGAGATTAGGAATCAAAGCCTGTCCTCTTAAATCACTGTGTTTACAAGTAGAGCAATACAACTCCTTGACAAGCCCCATAATCTCTCTTATCTTACTCTTATAATGCCCTAAGAGGTTATATGTTACATTTGAAAAATTTAATAGATTTGAACTCTAATAGACTAATTATTCTAAACAGATATTGAATAACTTTCAGCATCAAATAATGTTTGATGTAATTACCAGTAAGTTGCCTACCTGAGGACACATGTTAGGAACCCAAATCCAGTACCTGGAGAATTTGTACTGAAGACATTTGAAGGCATTTGACACAACTCTGCAGGTCCATGCTATAGACTGCAACAGTGGGGAGAAAGTGCAACTACATAAGTACAACCTGTGGTCGCAATGCTGTGGCACTTCCGTCACTACATACAAGTGTAACAGTAAGGTCTGAAAGTACAGTTTATGTCTTAGAGCACTGGCTGAACTAGCCGGATTAGCTGTTTGACACAGGCTTGATTGAAATATGTACATTTAATATGTTAGATGTAAACACTTCTAAAAGGATGAATACTGAAATAAAAGTAGCTAATAAAAACAGACAGATGCATAACTGGAATCTATTTTAATAGGTGCATTAAAGGCAGAGAGCTGACATCCCTTCTCCCTCAACCCTTTTCTCAGTTCATGCAGGATATATTCAGAACTTTTTTGTGATCCAAGTTGTTTTCTGACATCTGGTTAAATATTGAAACATGTCAGGCCCCAGTTAAAGATGACCTAGGGCAGCTTTAGCTTGTGCATCAAACGAACACATGATTTTAACTATAGCAACGGCTACTCTTTGATAAATCAATACAGTTCTTTTCTACACAATGGTTAAAAATTCTTGGGAAAAAGAGTACCAGAAAATATTATCCTGCTGTACTTGTGACAGATGAGTATTTTCCACTACTTTCATATTTCTCTTCTAGGAATTTACTCCTGGCCTCTCTTCTTTTCTCCTTGTCCCCCAAAGAGAAGATAGTAAGTGAGATGCTGCTAAATATTTGTAAGGCTAATTAATACCAGCTAAAACATTAGAAGATAAATGTTACACTGTTGCCAGCAAAGCAAGAAGTCCAGCAATTGCAATTCCTCCATTTAATACTGCAATGTATAGTCACTTTGATTGTAAGCTCTGAACATGCCTTGTGTTCCTGCATCATGAGGGCAAGAAAATCCTTTTATTAATCCGGATTGGAAAAGCAGACTGATGCTGAACAGGAAGGGGCAGGAAGAGACAGATGGACATTGGCTGCTTGCTACTCATTGCAGAAAAAATTTCTAGACTATCTATTTCTAGGTACAGTTAAAGAACCAGATGTGAATTTTGATAAAAATATCCTGTGGTGCAAAACTGCTACAGGTCCTGATACCAGACAAGGTCAGGTGGCGTGTATGAGCTAGTCTCATAATTTCTCTGTTTAGGGACTGAGTAGATAGATATGGAAAGGATAGTCTCATAATGGACCAGATAGTTTACCAAAATATGAAGTTCTGGATACTTGGATGGTACACAGACTTATTTTGGTCTCTGAAAAGTTTGTCATTTATCTGCACTTTTAAAAGCATGCTGTATAACAATGCACAAAATACTGTTTCTGAGGAACAGGTTCAGATGTTCTGGAGTACCGATAAGAGAAATTTAACTTACATTGGACATTGTGTTTATTCTTCGCTTTTCTATCCAGTTTCCTTCCTGCCTTGCTGGAAAGGGAAGTCAGATCCCTGACCTCAACAGCAGTGGAGTAAGCAGTCCACAAGGCTGTCCCACATCATATGACACAGGAGAGAATATTTTACTAATCAGGACTATAAGGGAGTAAAATAAGGTTCTTAGCCCTTCTTAGGCCCATGTGTCTGCAGATCTTGCTTTTAAAAAACCCAAACCCACACACTTATCAAAAACATTTTCACTGAGATAAAGAGACCACATATTGCTTAAAGTTGTGTACCAGCCTAGAGTATCAGCCTTTTTTTTGGGGGGGCGGGAGGGGAAACCAAACCAAACAACCCAGAAAAACCCAAGAGGAAGAGATTATTTGAAATTTGATTTCTACTTCTAAGGAAGACGGCCTATCACAAGGAAACAAGGTACCACAGTTTAACGAGTTCCTCGACTGATGTGCCATAATTGGCTGTGTGCACACTCAGAAGCACCATGCAATATCTGTAACCACAACGCAGTAAGAGCCAGAATACCAGCAAGTGCACTAGGGCCAATCCTACGGGATTACCTGCTCAAGTGACACAGTCCAGGAGACAATTCAATTCCTTGCTTATTTTTGAGTGTCATTTGAGTTAGTCAGTCCTCTCCCATAACCTCAGGTGCGTTTGGCTGGCACACCTGGGAGGCATGTCTCACATCTGCTTCAATGTGGGCAGACAATTGGACTCTAACATGGTCCCGGTCTAATATGATGGGACTGCAATCTGTGTTATGGGAAAATAAATCAGGCGGTGATGATCCTAAGACAGGCACAGCAGTCAAGTGATAAGCGGAATCTGCCATAATGTGGTACATAATTGTCTCTGGAGTATTTGAGCAGGTTATACAGAGGCATAAAGGGCTTCTTAACTTTAAAATTAAAGGATGCCATTTTTGTAAAGCACTATCTTTAGAGCCTCACACTGATAGGAGTTGGTTAGCTCTGATGTGACAGATTGAGATCACTGGGAGTCAAACATTCCATGTACTGTACAAAACCTGACAACAGCCATAATGCCAGCTTTACAGGGACAGTTTTCAGACACTGTGGATGGGTAGTTGTTTTCTTCAGGGATTTAAAGATACCAGGAATGTGTCATTTCCTTAGTACCAGGTGGTAGGGATATTTTCTCTATTAGTGATCCAGAACGAGTAGCCCCTTTCTCTTTTCTGAACACCATTCTGAATATAAAGGTGTCAGGCACTGAAATAATAAGCCAATAAAGTATTTCTTCCCATCTGTTAACCCCTTAAGAATCCTACATCCAGCCAAATGAATTAAATGAAATACTTCCTTGTACATGCTGCTGAACCTGTCACACGGTTCACAACACTCAGAAGAACTAGGCCTACACCAGAGTTATGTCAGACTGTCAACAGTCGGATGTATATCCTGCAGTATGTACGGCAGTGCCTAGCAACAATCAGAGTAGTCACAAGTGGAGAGGAGAGCTGCAATTCTCACAACATGCAGATAAGAAAATGATTGTCATTATATATATTCAACAGCAGATTTATGCATTAATCTGATTTTTTTTTCATTCTCAAATATAAATATTAGAACTACAAGGATATAGGAAAAATTAAGCTTGGTTTAAAAAAATGCTACCCACATCTACAACAAACAGCAACATTTCTTTAAGGATCAAAGAAATCTTTTTACAACATTTCTCTGTAGTATATTCTTCCCTAAAATCCTGATGGTGTGAAAAGGGAGGGACCGTGAGACATTTTTCCCATGAATGTATGCCACTGAAAGTCATCATGTGCATTTTGTATGTAATAATATACATATGCACAGGGGACAGATCCATATGACTAGCAGTATCGTATGGCATGGATGCCTGCATTAAGGGGATCTGTGGTTTGGTTCACAGGAGTAAAAAGGAAAGTGTACGTGTATCAGTTTCCTCTTAGCAATGGAAGTGTGCCAAATTGTGAATGGATAGCAGATTACATACCATGCATACTAGCACTCTCCATCTCTTTCTCTCCTTTCCATCTATTCTTCCCACAGAAATTCAGTTTCAAGAGTTTTGAGGGAGGTATCTCATGAATCAGTTTTTGTAGAATGGGTTTTTCCATCAGTGACCTTTACAAGAGGTACACTGGCAAAAGTAAAATTGCTTTTCTACAACACTTCCCGTCCAAGATGCTCACACCATCTTATGAACTAAACAGGATTTGTAATCTCACCGTGAAATAAGTACAACATTAAGTGGGTGCTCCACATTTACCCTTCCTACATGACTCTTGTAAGAAATAGGTATGTCTTTGACCGAGTGTAAATGCAATGCCAAAGTTATTAACATAATTATTAACTTAATAAAATAAATAAATAATCAAGGAGTTCAGCTATTTAAAAGCACTTGTGCTTGAAAGAAATTGCAGCACAGATGGCACAAAACAAAGAGCTCACTCCTGCTCCAATTAAAAGCTAAACTCTGACTGACATAATTGCAGATGGAATCACTCCCAGGTACATTGACAGAAGATGATCATTTTCGGCTCATATAGATTTTTTGAAGTGCTTGGTATAGCTAAGTCACATATCTGACTTAAACAGCTGAACTGGAAATGCTGACTGTCTTCTTGACTATGAAAATATTCTTCTGCATCCTCACTGACGTGCACACAGAATCCAAGTCAGGCAATTTCTAGAAATCAAACAACCTTTTAGTACTTTCACATCTAAATGAGGGAGAACTTTTAAATGTGAAAAAACAGATAAATCTTTATAATGTATTTGATCCATTGAAGCATTTTTTGGTTTTACTGGGCATTTGCATGTATTTGCTGGGATTGATAAAACAATTTTTTTTCTATTTAAATAAATGTCTCAATCTACTGTTTACATGCAGAAAAGGAAACGCAGCGGGAAAAGCTGGAATCTTATCATTAGCATTAGAGAAAAAGGTGCAAGGCAGTTTGCAGCAACAGTAGTTCTTTGCTCATAAAATGCAAAACTAAAGCATGTAGTATTATCTGTAACATCATGTCACACTTGCCAGGGTTAGTTACAGGCAAAGGCAGTTCCTAGAGCAGCAGATTGCTAAAGGGGGAGAGGGAACAGGACGGGGGTGAAAAATGGCCATGCTCTCACTGCCTACTTTGCCAATGACAAAGCCCTGAAAATCAGGTTGGCTCCTGCTGCTGCAGGAATTACATAATATATGGGACTGTGGTGGGAGCTGGTATTCCCAACAACAGCAACAGTAACATTCACCCTTCCCTCAGCAGCAGCAAAAGCAGCAAGCCTCTTCCCTCCAGCTCTTCTTCTCAGCCCCACTCTTATTGCTTCCCCACCTGTAGCAAAATTTCAATTCTGCTTTCAGTGCTGAGAAGCTAGATGTAATGTTTGCCATAAAGAAATACAAATAAAAGTTCAAAAGGCATTTACTACTGTACAGCCCTAAATGAAAAAGCTAAACTTTTAAGTCTATGCATTCTTTTTTAGTCTAGAAAAGGTAAAGACTTTTGCAATGGCAAAATGGAAAACTCTACCGTGCATTCTTAGCATAAAATCATGTTGAACAACATCAAAATGTATGTTCACATGCAGAGGGTTTTTAATATACCTGTTTTTTCTATTGTGTAAAATACTGAAGCGTGGCATGAAAAACATTAGACACATAAGCCATATGTTGATAAAACACATGAAAATATTCGTGGTTTGTAATTATGAGCAATTTGTTATTATGGACCTTGTGGAAAGTACCGGATTGACAGTCCTAGTAGTATGTAGACCCAGTGAACAGTTTTCCCTTACTATTCCCAGGGGTATGCTTCAACCCTGCCTGAAGTGAAGGGACTATCTCACGATGAACATAAGCAGGTTTCCATGGTGCATTTTGTCGCATGAAATACTGATAGTATTGCCAATGCCCTGTGTGTCAACAGTTCTGTGTTGAATACATGCAGCCATGGGGAACTACATTTCATACAGGTGCTTAAAGTGTAAGAACACGTCATCACTTCTTATCTGAGCAGGATTTAAACCAGCAGCCCAGAGATGAATTTATTTTATTGCAACAGCAGTAACTTTTAGTACGGTTTCTACTACATCACACAGAAGGTTAGCCGCTGTCCGGAGGAATGTACACTCAAAGTATAAGAAGAAAACCCAATAGATGGATACAATAGTGTGACCAAATTAGCCAACATAAAAAGCACTGGGTACAATACATCAGTCTCCAAATGACAGTCACCTGCTACCTGTCCCCTAGGTCATTCAGGCTCCTCCCTAACACGTAAGCATATCTTTCAGTGATTTTCTCATGAGACAGATAGGCCATTTCCAGTTTTGAAATTTGTCTGAAGTATTTGGAGGGATCCTGTGTTACTTGTTAATGGTAAAGGTAGGGAAAGGGGATACTTCACATCATGATAGCAGATGAAGGTATTGCTTTTAAGAAATTAACCACATTACACTCAGGCATCTCAGAGTCTCTTGATTCTACTATTCATGCTGAGCTGCAACTCTTTATCTCTAGCATCTCCTTTGTAAGCTCCGGGACACTGAAAATCAAAAAGCAAAGAAAAATATTAAGACTTTTGACACACTTTGATTTGCAGTCTTAACGACTAAGTAGAACACTTAGGCATTTAGTTTGCTTAATTGGAATTTATACTTTAAGCCCACCAGTGCACTCGTTAAATTTTAGCCTGTCAAAATGGTAAAATCCAATGAAAGTTAATGGCAACATTCTTTTAACTGGAGATTATCAAAGCAGTTGTGGAATAAAATCTTATCAATAGACTGGAACTGGCAAAATACAGATTAATACTGACAACATGTTCCAAATAACAATGCAGTAATGGATTGGTATTACATGGAATTTTAAATATACCTTTGTTAAGGTTGGCTTTGCAGTAAAGATAAGATAAAGTGCTTTCCACTTGATTAGATTCTAAGATAGTCTAACAGAGGTACGAGACACTTTTGTAATACAGAAAAATTATTCAGAAATTGTTATCTCTGTATTCAAAGCAGGAAGGGGGTCCCCACAGTCCTTCACCCTGTGTTGTTCACTGTTACAGGTGAACTATGTTTCTGTTATAAAGCTACCTCTTATTGAAAATATAACTTACCTCAAGCTTAGCAATCGTGGTTTCAGAAAGGCAGGTGCAGTGTAAACACAGCACGCAACCAGATGCTGAAGCCACTCAAACAAGGAGCACCTGAAAAGCAGAAAGCATTATGTCTTAGTGTCACGATACGGTTCAGGTCTAGTACAGCCTTATCTACACCACCCCAAAGAGATGCAGCAAACTCCAGCATTTGAATCCTAATTACAGTCAGCTGCTCAAAAGATGACACCGGTCAGAATGGTCACTTTCAGTTTAACATACACAGCTCCGAAGAGAAGCATTTCATAGGGGTGGTACTCACTAGAGATAGGAGTAATGAAGGAGAAGCTCAAGAACTCAGGTGATCTTTACCCAGAAAGCTCCTTCCTTTAGCATATCTACAGAGGGAGCAGGTCACATGCGCGAGGGAGCTGGACTGAGAGCACCGCTCGGGTGCTTCTGGGAAGGTCTGCTCTAATTCCAGCACGGGTATCATAGCAATTTAGTCCCCCTTACTCCTATTTTAGCACCTCAACATCCCTCTCTCTTTTTCAACAGCTTGTGTCTCACTGGTGTCACTGCAAGCAACAATATTTGCTGTCTGGTAGGGATAAGTTCTCAACGTTGGCTTGACTATGTGCAAACTCTCACTCATTGTAAAATGTCCATTAACATACTTGCCAGCATAACTTGCCCAGTATAAACTGCAATATGGAGAAGTAAAATGTTAAACCACTGAAGCATAGCTACTAATAGGCTTTAATTCCAAATAGGATGGGAACAGCAGGAAAAACTGTTCAAGGGCTCCTATAGTCTGGATAAAGATGCTAATCCACCCCAGTGCTACCTCCTTTCCCACTTGCAGCTCTCCAAACAAGGTTCTGCTTCAGATAAAGGTTGTGATCTGAAGGTCCAGAGATGGAGAGCCCTGCCTTAGATTTAGGCAAAGTATATGGGAAAGAAAGAGAGGGAAAAGCTCACCATTTCAGACTACATTTTACACAAGCTAGTGCTTAGCATAGTGTAATGCTACTAGCAGCATATAGCTGCTAATGCCATCTGACAATCTTCCTCCATTATCTCTTGCTGTGGGTAAATCCAACAGCATCCTTGCTGTTTTTCTTGGTCAGGCATGTGATTTGAGGCATGAGTTAAAAAGTTGATTAGAAAATTCACTGTAATCCACCTTCAAAATACAGGTCTGAACCTGGTGGACGCTGCAAGACTGCACACCCCACTGGTGTGTGTCCTTCCCGTCTAAGCAGGAGGAGGGAGTGACTCTACTCACCGCTTGGAGCTGGGGTTTGCACCACCTGGGTAGTGCTTGCACCGTTTTGTGTCTCTGGGGTGCTTGTCCTGGCTCCATCCAGTGCCAGCTGAAGGCTCTGGAGCTGCGATGCATTCAGATGCTCACGCTGCGATCTGGTAACCATGGCGGCATTTTCAGGGCCCAGGTTTGCTATTTGCTCTGGGGACAATGCCTGGGAGGAATAAAAGCCAGAAAAATTGGTCTAGGCTGTCAATTATATAAGGCAGGTAAGGAATCAGAAGTCAGCACTGTCTTGCATTTGGAATGAGGGGAAGTACCTTTAACATCGTGTTGCTATAAAAGAGCTCAATAGAGCTTAAAAAAAATCCTCTGCATTCATTTACTTCACCGACCACTCATCTATCTTTCACCCTTCTCATTCCTGCTGGGATCTGACAGCTTGAGAAGCTTTCTATGCCAACACTGTATTGGACACTTATTCAACATATCGCTGGAGTTTAATTTTCCAGCCATTTCTTTTCCAATTTGTTCAAAGACTGTTATGCATCCTCTTGTGTTTTCATTTATTTCCTCTTACATTTGCTCCCAAGCAACCTCACTTGAACCTACGTTTGACCTTTGATTATAGTCAGCAGTAGAGCAATGAGGTGAAAAAAACCCATGCTTTCATCTCATTATTCAATTTTCTCTTTTAGATTGAAAATCTTCCAAGTTTGGTCATATTAAAACTTGTGTTTAAAAATGAAACATTGCAGTCATAATCTTACAGTAATTATCTCAGATCACATAGCAATTAACCAGTTTGTAAAGCCTGTATGTATTGGGCATGCTAGATTGCTTTGATTCTAGTTAACATTCTGCAGTCACAAGAATTTTAGCCCTCCTACACAACAAGCCTTCTTTGCTGCAACAATTCTGCATCCAGATTCTACTTCAGAAAGACTAAATTCCCCTTCCAAGTAAGTCAGACAATGGAACAAACGCTTCCCAATTTTTCATTGTCTACCAAACGGCGTGCTCTTTTAAACCGAGTAAACTCAGGTAAATGCCTACAGGTCCAGAAATTTTGAATTGAGCCTCTCCCTAACTCAATTAAAGTCCATAATACAATGTAATTTTTCATAAATCAAAATCTGAATAATATATACAGCCGTAAAATGAAGTTATAAAAAACCCGTGTAAAAACAAAATCTTCTCTGAATCTTTCAAATACAGAAAACGCTTCCGAGAAGGTGCCCTGTTATTTCTTAAACACGTTTTGTAGTATCATTATGGTTATTACTAACAAAAAAGTATGCTCTTTGAAAGAAATTCTACAAGTTGCCATAGATCTTCAGTTTTGCCTGTTTTTCAAAGAAATAGTTTCACTAAGGACATTTCAGGCTTATCTAAACTGTCAGTGGTACTGTGCAGAACAGCTAGTGTTCAAGGAGTTTTTCTCTTTTATGGAAGCTGACACAGTTCACTATCTGTTTAGCTCATCTGTCCATAAGTACATTGCTTTACCGAGCATCTGAAAGAGACCAGCCTAGGCAGAATATTAATCTTGTCACTAAGTCAAATAAAGTATGGGGCAATGATCTCAAGATCCATGTTCTAATTTCTGGTCCACATTCAGAACTGCTGTAATTAGATGTAATTTCTTTCCGATCCATATCTGCCTGTACAATCTGTTTTTCAGAGCTAACTCAGGAGAATGTTGCCAGATTTTACGATAATAAAAAAGCTCTTACATAGTCAGCAGAGAAATTTTAGCTATGATAGCATCCTTGCAAATGTTAATAAACAGGGAAGAAAACTCAGATCTGAATACAGTGTTGGAAGAAAGAGAGTCCATTCCCTCCTTTCTGACCCTACATCTTTGCTTTTTCCTTGGGATGCATTCTGAAGAATAAATAAAGCTTGTCTAGCATATTTTACGGGCATCACAAATACAGATGATATAGCTGAAAGTTAATGTTTCAAACCCTTGACTGCCTCTCACTTAACACACCATAGAAAAATTCTTTCTGAAAACCAAAACCAAACTATAAATCAGTGCTGCAGTTTATTTATACTAGAGTAAAAATGATAGAAATTTGGTTACTTCTTTAGTAATTGAACTCTTACTTGGAAAATTTCAGGAGGTATACGTCTTATTGCTATTGGCTGGAAATATGGCATCAAGTTTTTATCAAAAGCTTTTAATTCATCCTCATTCAAGCCACCTAAAAAAAAAAACAACCCAGTAGGAACAGAACTCAGTTAATATTCTTTCTATTAGATTTATTTTTAGGCTAATACAAATTTTAAGCATTTATACAAAATATCCAATAAATTATTTATTCAGTGCATTATGGAGAGAGATACTGGTTCTTTTTTTGTTTTGTTTCTTTCATCATATTCCAACATTACAAATCATCTGACCTTAACCATTGGTATGGAATGTACTCTACCTGAGTTACTTTGACTTGAAAAAGAGACAAGAGAGACAATGATAAAAATCAATAAAATCAAAAGCAGCGTTATTAGGGAATGCTTGTTCACAGCCTCTTCTGATGCAAGATCAGGGAGCATAAGCATGCAATGGGAGTTACTTAGTTACTTCTTCACCCATTAGGTACTTACAGTGTGGAATCATTGCCACAGGCATCAGGGATGCTAAAATTTATGAGAGTTCAACATGCAGTTAAATGATCACAGGGAAAAAAATCCATGAACAAAATTGTGTGTGACCACTGGCTCAGGAAGTCTCCGAGGCTGAGAGCACTCTGGAGAAGTACCACTCCAGGCTAACCCTGCTCTTTTGCTCTTCCCTGGGCAGCCCATTCTTTCCACTGTTGGAGGCAGGATGCTCGGTCAGCTAGAGCACTGCTCTAACCCAATACAGCCACTCTTCTAGCAGCACGGTTCACAAATAGCTACTGCGTCTTAAATCCTGGTTGGGTTTGCCCTTCTTGATTTACCCTTTTCAACTTACAGGACCCAAATGACTTCAGGCTGTGCTCTCCAAAGTCAGTTTGACCAGATTCAGAGAACCTTATGGAGAACACCACGACTTTTCCTTAGCGCTAATGAAATTGCTGGATGTCCATCCCTGCAGGTGACTCCTCTCTGGAAGAAATGTCTTTTGCCAGTCTAGAAAAATGCACTGCTACATGAACCTGTCTCTTAATGCTTAATAACAATGCTTCAGAACCATCACCATCTGGAGTCTGAATTTTGTTACCTGCTATAGTACCCATCTCCTGTAAAATAGAGCCGTTCCAGCTGGTAGCAGTACCAAACACAGATTCTGTCATCTTCTTAAATTGTCTCAGAACAGGGGTGCTACAAAACAACAGGCCAATTCTTGCAACAGCAGCACTGCAAAAGGCAACAAGGTTAACGTTACATGCTGTAATTACATGCAATATTAAATATGCCTGAAATATACTTAGTCTGCTGTAAGAAGACTGTAAACCCATTTTCAAATTAAAATAGATGTACACAAATTGCATAGAAATGTTTAATGCTTTGAGCAAAAAACTGAGTTTCTCAATATGATACTTAAATGGTGGGATACAAATGGCAGAGGAAATCTAAAATAGAATATATTTTAAACAACTAGTGTATGCCTTCCATAACAGTTATTGCCTTTCTAAAAGCACTTAAAATGTAAAAAAGTGTCCTTTAGGCTCTGGAAATCTTGAAGGAAAACAAATTGCACAATAAATTTTATCGATAGAGATACTAATAAATATTTCATTAAGAATCAAATGCAGTACCTGAATTCAGCAGTCCTTATGGACATGATTTCTGTGGAGTTCAGAGCACAGAGAATAGCTCCTAATCCAACTAAATCAAAGCTTTTTAGTGTACTGATCGTCTGGCCAGAGTCTTCTAGAAAACCTTGCAAAATAGATCTTGCCTACAAAAGCAGTAAGATATTACGCATAAACAGAGTAAACGTAATTGAAGGTTTTGTTACTAGAAGCTCAAAATCTTACCAGAAGCTATGGACCATATATAATCCTGAGCCTCCCCAATGTAATTAATTGGAGTTTTGCCATGGCCTTCAGGAGGAGCACTGTTACCACCTATACGTGACACTTAAACAGGGCACTCCTACACAACGGCTTCCCAAGCACAAGTGAGTTGAAAGCACTCTATACCTCTTCTGCCAGGTCACAAGGAAACAGTTCACCAGAAGAAACAGGTGTTGAAGCACCTAGCAGAACTGCCCAATTCAATTAAATTGCTAGAACATAAATTACTCAAAGGTTCAATATGAAATTTTTAGTTTTTCTAATACTCAGGTTGTCTTGTCTTATTTAAGTGTCATATATAGGTGGTGACCTGTGTTTAGGATTAATTTTCAGATATGAATGGGATATTGGTACCAAAATGCCTTTGCAAGCCTAAGTCACTTAGGATGGTGCTCATCCTAAACTAACCACTTTAAAACTGTGTGTCTATCTTAAGCCTGCCACCAAGGCATCCTCCAAAGTCAGTGAAAGAAACAAGGATCTTCCAAGATTTCCTAATCTCTTTTAACCAGCTATTCTTACTGACAGCAGGAAACCTCAAAAGCCAACTAGTATTGTATAAAATCCTCCCAACTGCTTCATTCTGATAGTGCTCTTCAGAACAAGAATCTATTAACCAGATCTGTGATATTCTGCCAAAGCTGGCTGCAACCATGCCAGCATCTGTGCAACCGAGGAGCCCTGATGGTACGGGTTACACGGTCAGAAGCATGCTGCCAATAGCATATACAAATAAAAGCTTTTAACTCTTATTATGAAAGTCCCACTGGCATAACTAGAAGTTATTCAAGGAAAGGAAGATGAGAGGAGCATATCTGCTAATAACTTAGGCTTCTAAGGCAATGGATGCTGGGGTTGGGAAGCATGCTGCCTCTTCAGTGGTTACTCTTAGTTAAGAAGGGCTAATATCTCCTAGCAGTAGTGTCTATTCTGGGGCCAGTGTGAGAGGAGCTGCTGACCTCTTTCTACTACTTAGTGGGCAACTGCTAAAGAATACACTCGTCACCACCACAACTAATATTGATCGATGTCCTCTTTGGCCATCTCACCAGGGAAGCCAGCAGCCAGGCAGACATCAGTGCTGACCTACCTGCCCACTTTCATTGGGGTCACAGCTGCAGAAAAGCAGCAGGGAGTAGTGTGGATTGCTGTACCTGTTTCCTAGGCGATTCCAGGACTTCAGTCCCAGAGGGCGTGAATCCAGAGCCTTTCACCAGGAGTACATTCAATAACATACTTACCTGGGTAAAAGTCCATTCTGTGTGCTGACTAAGTACAGAAATGGTGTCGACAGAGTGCAAATCCAGCTCTTCGATTTCATGTTCGGTGAGTGCCAGAGCAACGCGGCCCAGGGAAACAATATGATAACTCTTCCAGTCTGGCAGCGATCCCCAAACCTTTAGAAGAGATTAATTAATGTCTGTTAGATCATTATGAATCTTCCTCTATATAAACCATTCTCAAACCCCTTGGTTTTAAAAGTCCCAATACCTGAGGTATGCCTCTTTGCACATGAAAGGGAGAGCTTTGGTATTGTGAGGGTTTTCAAGGTTCTACACTAATAATGGTTAGTTTATCTAAAAATGCTGCAATTTGTACAGCTTGAGCTTGTTGATAAGTCAGCGCAGGGACTGCTGGAAGTGTTGCTGTAGGAGCAAGTACCACTAAAAACAATAAAAATGCGAGTCTGTGCTGAGATCCACACTGTTACACCGCTACCATGAAAGCAGCACCTGGACTACCCAGGCTTCTACACCAGCTGCAATCACTCCAGTGGAGTGACTTTAAATTGCTTTCATGAGCAGTCTTTCTGGCTCAGTCATTGACAAGGAAAGCAGAAATCGAAGCAGAGAATTGGGTAATACAGACAAATAGCTAATTCTTAAAGCTCTGATTTTTAGTTTGTGTGCATATAATATTAAAAAAATCATTTTAATGTGTTTGTACAGATATAGTTAAATCGGTAAAGCTCTATAAAAACAAAGAAATAAGCAGGGGCTCTTCTATACCAGTCCCAATGTATTTAAACTGACAAGTTCCACTGCTTTTAACTTTATCTGTGATATAGTTACAGTGATTCAAAAGCTGTCACAGATCAGCCCTAAGAAAATGTTGATTTCAGGAAAAGGTCTGCCTGAATAAGGAATAATGAAAGTCCATCAAGAGCTGAATTTGCAGAGGCCAGAACTGTCAATTACATTTAGTTGGAAATGATAGAAGATGGTAGTCAGTGGTTAGTATCTCTCAGGATGTGGCCAATTGTCTTTACAGAAAAAAGACACTGGGTTTTGGCTGGAGGAAGTGACTTAACAAGACAGGCATACATTAAAAAAAAAAAGTTGCCTTTAAAGGTCTCACATACTTCAGCAACTTTGCATTATGTCAGTCAATACATGACAGTTTTCTAGTACATGATTGTGCTGCTAACTCCACATAGTAAAATAAAACTAAAATGTTGGTACTGGGCTAAGTTGATCGTTTGTGCTGTCTGATTCATGGAAATATTTTTTCCATTTTCAGGATAGCTGCAATTCAACTTTTGTTCAAAAAATTAGAAAGGTCAAAGCTAGTTAAGGACTTGCTGAAGGAATATCTCTGCAGTTGCCTACTAAATAGCGTTTGCACCTTCAGATACATATGAAGCTGTACAACCTGCATAAAATAAAGAAAAAGGGCCAGATCTCTGGAATAAGATACTCCTTACACAGAGTTGCAGACTATCTGCTGTTCATACCGACGTGCATATCCAACACAGAGCAGCCTCAGGACTGCCGAGGTGCTTTTCTCAACCATGACCCTCAGGTTAAGGATTTGTTTTAAGAGATGCTTTGCTGGACCTGTACCTCCTGACTGAGTTTCCACCAGATCTTTTATGTTGGTTTTACAGTGTCATAAAGAAACAGAAAAAGGGTCTAAGCCTGGGAAATTTCAATCTTTTCCAAAGAAAACATATAGTAAAATGCATTAGCCCAATGTTAAAACTCTTAATTCTCTAGCTTAAGAGATACATGAAACACATGCAGTTAAAAATGTCATGTGTCTATTTCCTGGTCTAGGTCATAAACTACAGAATTTGAAGTACTTCATAAATAGTATTATCTGACAATGCTGGATGAAATCTCAGACATAATGATATAAATAACACAACACATGAAACTGAAACACTCCTTTGTCCTCATTCACCTAGAGACTACAGATTCATGCATCTGTTACTATCGCAGAGCTTGGAGACCTTCCACTTACAAGTGAGCTAAGCTTCTTACTTTCATTAAGACACAATCTGATAACCAGACTTTTTAAATTAGTTTGGGACCATGAGTAGTACGCAGTTTCTTTTAGGGGAAATTAATCAATTTAGGAGAAATTAAAGCTGGCTTAATCAAACCTTTAATCAAAGATGCCCTTTAGTTAATAACATAACAGCATCTTATGCACATAATTTCAAAGAGCTTTGCCTGTACTGTCTGATTTCTCATGCTTCACATTCAGTGTAACACCACATTGCATTTTGCAAATTCATACATAGGAAGTCTGTCTTTGTCTATCAGCAATCTGTCTTACAAACACACAGACAGAATATACTTTCATTCAGTGCACTACAGATCTGTATATCTTTGAATTTAATATAGCTGGGATACGAGCGTATTAACCTTGTTGGCAATTTCTCTACAACAGATATCACTCTGTAAGTATACCATTGTGTTGCACTGCTGTAAAATATTTCCGTTCCCACTATCTCAGTTGAGCACTGTTCTTATTTTCTTCTAGGATTATATTTTTTTCTCTTTTCCTACCCACATGTCTCCGGGCTGACATAGGGAAGCTGTCTTGGGAAGAATGCATTTGATGCAGTGGGCTGTTGTCCTATTGCAACAAGACAGCAGAGACAGAATTGCAGAGAGTCACCATCTGCTTTTGGAAATCTGGTTAGTGCCACTTCTCTTTCAGCACCTCCAGTTCAGGAGTTTTAGAAGCTGAGCTTCACAGCTAAAAACTGCAGTTGGCCTTATCTACCCAGAAGTCATGGTCAGCTCCACTACTCTGGCTGCAGCTGCTGGTTTAAGATGCTGCTGCCCAGGTCCACCTTGTCCCCTGCTCCTGCTTTCCTCCAGAGGTCACTGCCCTCAGATCTCCAAGCATCTGCACTCATACTACTTGCAGCCAACTGTACTTATACATGCTTCCTAACCTCATTCTGTCAGAATGATCTGATGGAGCCTAAAAAGGACTTTTAATACGTTGGATCATTTTGACAGAATGGGATTACAGAGTAGCTAGCCATGCAGAGATGGAAGCAGAGAGCAGATAACCTCCAACAGATGCTGGTGACAGGAAGCTGAAGATAGGCTGGGGATGGTAACCTCTTCACCTCCGGGTTTTCTGCAACCAAAACAAGTTGTCTGACTGCACCCTAAGGCTTCTCCTTGCTGAAACAAAAGTATGTTTGGGACAGTACCTGTTCCCCGGCAGGGCAGGCAACCACAAAGCAGCAAGAGGAGGTGATGCCCAGGAAGGAGGGCAGCACCAACAATAGGGATTGAGCAAGGTCTGACTTCTCTCCCAGCCCACAGGTGGCCAAGGCAGTGCTGCTTGGAGCCCAGACACCTTGCTGATGCTCTGCCCCAGACACAGCATGCCGAACCGCACCCAGCACAGCACTCTGCCCTGAGTACTCTGGCACAGATCCTGCACTGCAGTGCCAGATGGGAAGAAGTTCTAGCCCCAGCCTCCTGCACTGCTGCTGCAGCATGGACATCATGCACGGGCTGAGCCCAGGGCAGAGACCTCTCTGAGGAGCTCAAGAGGAGCTGCATTGCTGCACTCTGAAAGAAAGAGGTGCCAGTGGTGCTGCAGGAGTGGTGATGAGAGTGAGACTGCAGCCCTGTTCCTCTCCATGAATCTACAGCCTGGCAAAGATAGAGGTCTTCTCTCTGCTGTGTTTCCGTAACTTGCACTCACCAGTAACATCCTAGTAAAGACAGACTAAATGCATGTGGGTCTTCTTCCTGCCTAACATTTCCCACTGATGTGTTTCTCCCTGTCTGTGACAAGAAGGTGGGAGAACGAGCTTTATTCAGCTAATAACAGCCTCTTTCAGTCAGTCTGGTTTTACACCACTGTAAACTATATTTAACATTGATGCTCTGAGCTTAATTTTCAGCAGGCCAATCAACAGCCTATAGTACTGCTTGCTGATTTTTCATTTATGAAAGAAAAGTGAGAAGCAAGCAACTGAAAAGCAATTCAAAAGTAAAAGCACTTATGTTTTTCAGCTGCCAATAGCTCAGAACTACTTGCCTATTGACTCTAAAGCAAGGGCGATAGTCTTCTATCACCACCTCACATTATTTTTCCAATAAACAATAGATATTCTTGCAGCAGTAGTGACATTGCCATAGCACAGTTGTTTTAGAACTGCATAGTTCAATAACAGCAAATCACATTATGGATTTAATTTTCCTTCACAGACAGGATAGTTACCTGCTTGGCTTTTTCCTTCAAGGCAATAAGCTGGGAGCTGTTAAAACCCGAGACAGTCCCAAGAAGTTCCACATTTTTGTCAAAAGTCCCTGCGTCCATGCATTTCAGTTCCTGAACTGACCAAAAGACATTTGCTTCTGCTAATTTAATAATTTCATCTGAAGAAGGAGCTCTGGTTCCCAGGCAATCTGGAAAAAAAGTCAAATAGCAAGAGTTTTCTTCAATGAGACTGAGAAAAAGAAATCAAAGCAATATAGAGATTTAAGAGGGTGACAGACTATGAATTAACTGCAGCTGATGTGATATGGATAAATTAATTACCTTGCAATGAAATAATTTCTTTAAATATTTACACTGTTAACATCGTGGATATAAAACTAGAATTTGCCTAACTTGCAAGAAATTTGTTATATTCTTTGTCCTCCAAAGGCAGTGCATGCTGAAAAAGAAAATAGGAGCAGACATATATTTCAGAACAGTTACAATACAGGATGCGACAACAAAACTAAAATCTGTATGTGTGCAATAAGAGTAACCAGTATCTTGCAAGTTTCTTTCAAGTCTAATTCTCTAAAGGCATTAAAATCCAGGCAAGGGCTTATTCTGAGGTAAAACCACCATTTGCTGGGAGCCTTCCTTGCTTGAGTAAGAATGAAATGCAAATCTTTGGGATGACCTCGGTGGAAGTCTCCATATAGCTATGTCATTGTTCACAAAAAAATGTTGCAGCTGAATAAACTTCTCCACGTTCAAACAGCACATATGTGAATCCAGCTCAACAGGAAAGTAACAGACATGAGAGGTCCTTTTACTCTGAAACACCCTGACAAAGATCTATGTCCTGTAAGACTCGCCTGACATTTAAACAAGGTGAAGACAGAAGCTGGATGTGTCAGAGAAGCACGGTGCTTGTTCTTTATGTCAAGCATGTTGTTAAAGTGTCAGGATCTAGAGAGGGCTGTTCACTTACAACAGAACTGTTTGGACAGACAAACTCCATTTAAAAATCTATTTACAGTCAGGTTCTGGCCCTATGCATGATCAAATGAGACAGTTTCCATTGTGTGTTTTAACAAATCCTGGTCTTTGTTGGCATAATCTACCTCTAATATTGATGGAAAGCAGAAATTAGAATCCTAATGTGGTTGCTTACGGCTCTCTCTCCTGTCACTAATTTAGGAAAACCTTATTAAATAATTATCTAAACCAAATAATCCCTACATGTCTTCAGATACAGTCATTATCAGTAAGAAGCAAGAATTTCACAGATGCTGTGCCTGAGCTAAGCTCCCCCAGATAAATAAATTAAAGCGAGGATGTACAAAGTAGATTTGTACTTTGAAAGGAGGCAGAGGAGGGATTTATTTGCATCAAAGGAAGCTGCAGTAGTGGGTAGAACACTGAAAAGATTGAATCTGTTGAGCAAACGAAAATGTTGTTCAGCTTCCACTGTACCAGCTGATGTTCTGCTCTCCCTTTACACCGCCCTCTTGTGAAGCTGCATTGTTTCACTTTCCCCTGCTGCAAAAGGTCAGCTTTTATCATGTAAATACTACCCATCCAGACACAATGCAGTTCCCTTCCCCAACTCATGAAAACCTAATATTTTGTGTTCTTGGAAAAAACATTGATTTTATTATTTGTAACACACCAGATACATTGGCATGATTACAAAGGGAAATACTGATTAGACTCCTGGCTTTGCTTCCTGTATCTGATGCTACTTCGCTCCTCCTTTTGCTATATAATCACATTTAGTTTGATGAAGAACGTATTATATATATAATACATTATAACATCTCAGTGCTTGAGGTAAGCAACCTGAATTCTTTTTCCAGCACTGCCACTGCTTTCTGGTCGCATCTCAGACACACGATTCCTGAGTTTTGCCTCGTATGTTCCATCTTGCCTTAAGCACCACCTTTGTTTTTATCTCAATGTAGACATAGATGTAAGAACTCTGTCACTGGTAATTGTTACTGTTATTAATATTAGCTCACAACTGGACTGTGGGAAATGTAAAACAGCATGAAGAGCATCAGTGTTATTCTAGAGCCATTTTCATAATACCCAATTTTCTACTGATTTACAAATCAGCCATAAAACTTCATTTGTTATTGAAACCACTGTGTGAGTTGTGTGGAGTTGACAAGATTATGTTTGGTAACAGAACTTCAATACCACGCTTGGACTGCAGAAGTATTTCCTAGACTAGCACAAACAATCCGTCAATTTTTCATCTCCCAGACTCCCCCCAGCTGAGCTTGGGCACCCCAAGTGAAGAATGAAAAGCCTCCATAGCCTTGGAGCCAAGTTATCCTTTGACAAAGATCATTAGCTTCACTGGCAGGTTTATATTGGTCTTGCAATGCAGATGAGACAGCTCTGCAACTGCACTGGACATGAGTAGTCTGATTAGAGAAGTCTTTGGGATTCACGTTGTTGTGATCCAGAGGCCTAAGAAAGCACACGGAAGGACACAAGCACACCGAAATACCTGATGATGAACCTTTAGTCCTGTGGCCCATGTCTAAAGAAACATGATTTAGGATCTGACGGTTCACTTGTTCAAGGAGGAGTGAATTTCATGCATACAGATGGATTAATACTCTGCTATTCCACCAGCTCGATTCTGCTTTTTTAGAGCATGATAATTGTGTAATGACCCCTCTGATCAACAGAGGTCATGGGTTTTTTTCAGGCTTGCAAAAACGCAATTCTGTAGAACAACCTCTGCCTCTCTCTTTATATGAATACAGCATTATCAGGAGCAAATTCATTCCCAGAGACACAGTCATCATTAAGAGTTGCTGTTATACAAGCAAATGGATTTCCATGGTGGCTCAGGGCTTGCTGAGAGCTTGGACCTGTATTCTGTTAGGCAGAGAACCAATGGGGAGATTTTCAAAGACATAAAGGCAGACAGTACCAAACTCCTTGAAATTGTTGGGGTCTAAATTCCCATTAATGCTTTCAAAAGCCTCCTCCACAGCCGGGTTGTTTTCCATGGCACAGGATGGCATAGCTTAAAATTCTGCCTGGGTGAATTTCAAGTAAGAGAAAGGATACAGTTATTGTAATAATAGAATATAGTCGAAGTATGTACCTTATACAAAGAAAAT
Organism: Fregata magnificens; assembly: GCA_013389945.1. NCBI lineage: Eukaryota > Metazoa > Chordata > Aves > Suliformes > Fregatidae > Fregata > Fregata magnificens. Next base: position 11,683 of record WAAD01003769.1, on the reverse strand, counting down.
GATCCATTTGTCACCAGAGATTCTAATAGATTAGTTTGGTTGCTAATTAAAATACCTTTCAGATTATAACAAACTTTGTCCATTTGGACAGACAAAACACAGTGCCACCAATGACAGATTTAAGAGCAGCCGAGTCAACATACACTCAATGTCTGGCAAAGGATTAACTACGTGCAATCTTTTGGCACAACAGTAACTTGTCACCTTCACAGCTTTTTAATTCAAGGATTTTCACTTAGATTACAAAGGAAAGTAAAAATAAGCAAAAAAGTAAAAATAAACAAAACCCTCTAATTCAAATCATTCATCTTTTTCCTTTGCGCACTCAGGAACATTCCAGGAGATGCTTAACCATACAATCCTGTAATGAAATTAAGTGTTTCAGCAATTGGTCAATGCATGGGGACAACTATGGGCAACAGAACGAAGACTCTCACTGGTTTTGCTAAAAGTCTGTACCTCTTGAAGTTACTCAATGTTTTACTTTTTATTGTTCGACTTCTCAGAATGCATTTGATGACAAGGTTAAACAAAAAGTCTGTTTGAACTGCACCATCACAGCCCAAAATGGCACCATTGTAAATCTGGCACTTTGCACAGATACCAGGTGAAATACTGACCAGGTCTGGTGAGAGATGGTTCGATGTTGGCAGTGGCGTTGGAGACAGATTCAAATACAGTTGATAGAAGCTCTTCAGCTGAAGAAATTTGTCCAATTGTCTTTGCTATTTGTAAAATGGTATCGGGGAACTTCAAAAGGAGAGAAAGAATAAATAAGACTTCCTTCTCCCTTTTAAAACAAATCAATTTGCAGAGAAAGACTTGTGCAGACCTCAGCAAAGTAGGGGTTAGTAACAGCTCAGCCTCCTTCCTACTTGTGCAGATGTTTCAGAAGAGGGGAGTAAATTGGCTGCTACTGAAAGGTCAACAGCATATGTTTGAGGGGGAAAAAAATTAGAAACAAAGCAAATTCTGAGTGATTCTCCCTCTTGTATGCCCTCTCAGCTTCTGGCAATACCTGAGCACTGCCTGACTGGAGTCTGGGTCCAGACCCTCCTGTAGCAATGAGTTCCACCATTTTAGGATGTGCAGTACGGGAAGTACTTTAGTTTGTTTGTCTTAAATTTTCCAGATAAGTGTAAGAATTGAGGATAGGGACCCAATTAAATTACGAGAAATAACTTTAGCCTGTTCACCTTTTTTAGGCTTTTTTGACCTCTCCTCCACCCTGCTAGACACCTTCCTTTCAGTTGAAGAGTCCTGTTCTATTTGGTCAATTATAAGCATTATCACCCTAGGAAAAGTTGCTGACTGTGCTCACATATTTCTGCTGAAGAATGTGTTCCTCATTCCAGTACAGTTTACTCCTATACATAAAAATTATAAGATTATAAGAACTAAAGAGGGCAAAGAAACTACAAAGTGCAATGCTGAAGCTATGAGTTATTGTTATGTGTGCTACACTGGCCATAGGGCAAAGGGCCACATGAGTAAATGCTAATTTGATCAGTATGATCCCATTATTAACAGGACAAGAAACATAACTTTTATGGTTGGAAGGCAGGGGAATGGAGGAAATAACACTGCAACGTGTAAAGTACTAAAAATGTTTGAGTCTGCATCACTATAAATGCACCATTTTTTTTCTACATGACAATGTACAATTAGCACTGTATACTTGCAAATAATTATTTATATTACCATTACTCTCCAGAAGAAATCTCAGAAATTTTGATGGAGTCAAGAATGTGTGAAACATTAACACATGGTTCCTTGACAAGAGAATTATTTACCTAGTTTAGTATTCAGGTTACATAATTTAGACTGCATTATGACATTCACAAATCCAAATTCTAACGTTATCTTTTACAAATTTAAAAATTATAATAAAAACATACCTTTTCAGCAAGGACATTTAATTCCCCTTTTGACAGCAGAGCTATGAATGGTCCAACATCTAATGTTGTTTCAGCTGTCCAGTTGTTTGGGGAGCTGAAGAAATATTTTGGAAAATGATATAAATGAAGAACGTTTACAATCAAAATTATACTAAAACTTCAGAGTTTTTCTCATCATATAGGAAACACAGACACTTTTATGCCAATGTGATGATTCATGCTTATTAACATCAGATTGCATTTTCTCATCTCTCTGTGATATATAGGGCATTAATGGAATTCTCAATATATTCAGAGAAAGCCTTCAAGTATTGTGGTAATAGAGCTCTCTCTCTCCCCCTCAACAGTCATAGTATTCTTAGCATTACAGTCTTCAAGCAAGGAGAATTTTTTTTTTTTTTTTAAAGAAAATTTACCATTTTCTATCAGGTTCATAATGCAATAGTAGTCTGCAAAATGGTATCAGAAGAGAAGTAGAAAGTTCATCACCAAAATTGAAACTATCCTTTTTCCAAGACTCTTATCCTAAGGACCAATGTGGCTAATACCTCAGGCAAGCAATACTTGCCAGTTCTTGCTTATAAATTAAAAAAACCCTCCTCTATTCCAATAGTTAACTATTTGCAGGTGTACAGGGGCTGTTTTTCATTGTTGTTGGGCAACTGTAACTTTCCCTGATGTCAGCAGGAGCTATGGGTGCTCAACATTTCCGAAAAACAGGTCCATGCACACTTAGGAGAAGTGGACAGTTTCCCCCTCATTCTGAAAAGATCGAGTTCACTGAACAACTCAGGAAAGTAACTCAGTGTGGCACCAGTCTGCTGCTAATGCTGCCTTTTTAAAACTAAGGGACAGAAACACGAAACATAGGTGATGGAACAGAAGATTTAAATCCATACCTTATTAGGTCCATATTCTTACTGTCTGCTATTTCATTCACCTGCAGTGTCAAGAGTTATGGAAGGCAGATCTAACACCTTGGAGAGCCACATCTAATGACACCTATGCCATTTCTGTATGAGAGATCATCCATACCTACCAATCCTACCATGACTGTAGGTACCATATCTCTTGAAATAACATGCTAAATTGTTTGTAGGGATTTCAGATCTTAAAAATTAAGTTCAGGTTCAGTTCTGAGTGGTGCTGAGTGTTTCAAAATGTATGTTGCTTAGCACTATGCAGGTTTGGCATGTTTGTTTGATACAAATCTGACCAACGTTAGCCAACTCAGTTGGTGGTTGACTTAAGAAAGCGCTTGGATAAATAATTTTCAGCCTGAAAGAGCCTGAAGAAGATGGTAGTAACAAACCAGTCACTAGTGCATGTTCTCACAGAAAACTTTATTTGGTTTGTTGCTCCACTATGAGGATGATTGACTTGACAATTATTTTCTAAATAAAATGAAATAAAATAAAATAAAGTATTATTTAGCACAGTGTGTCATGATTCAATAAAATGGACCTGTATCAAGATTAATGCAGGGATGGGATCTCGCGGAAAATATAGCTATTCCATTACCAGAAAAATGCTGACTAGGAGAAAGCTGAATGAGCAACTAAAATGATTAGGTGGATCAAGTGACAGACTTCAGGGCTGAAAGAATGGTTAGAAACTATGCATTCAGTCTCCCTTTTCAAATGCAAGATACTTCTAAGAGACAATGCAAGAGAGAAACAGTATATTCTTGCCAGATAGAGGATGGCTTTGTTTCTTGCATGCCTGATACAGCAATGTGGTTCCAATCAGCCTCCTAATCTGAGTCATTAATGACATCTAACACACTGTCCACTTCGTGCCTTCAGTTGGTTGAACTTTATATCCCTCTGCTTCTTCTCTAGCTCTCTCCCATTACCACAGTTGCTTGCAGCCTACTTTATTTCTCTTCTCACACCAGCACACTGAGTATCCCACTTCATTTTCCCATTCTTTGCACTCCTGCGCCATTCTTTGCCTGTAACACTCTTTGCCATGCCAGAGAGTCAGTTTGCCTGCCCCTCCTCAAACATTACATTTTCTCTCCTTTTCCTCTGGGACTTAAGTCATGCAGGGTGTCCCTGGGGTTGTATTTTGTTCCACAGTTATCATGTTACACACAAGAACAGAAATGTCATTCTAGTGGACAGAGACCCCAAGCTCGGCCAGTGATAAAAGTTGCTGTGTGTTGTTTTCGTTGCAGTTCTACCTGGGCAAAACAAATGGCTGGTATTTACATGGCTTAACCACCAGCATAAGCAAGGTGGTATATGTAATACCTTACCCATATAACTCAAGGAGTTTGTATTTAATTTCGGTCTTCTGCTCGTGGCTGAGCTGTTGGCAGAGTTTGAATTGATGAAGGGCTGTTGCCATTGCCTTCAGGGACATTCTGCCACGTAGAAAGGCTGGAGGTAAGTGGCAGATTAGATTTCCAAGTAGGTCAACATCATATTCATCAGCAATGGAGCCGTTCTGAAACAAGAAGCATTCACCTTGTTGGCAGAGCTAATCTTTGCTCTTGCCCTGCATCACTCAATGGCATCACAACACATTTAAGCTCTGTGACCCTTTGAGGAACAAAGACACAACAGTTTGCACTGGCAACTTGATCTACAATTTCTGCTGAGACTGCTTTATACTTTTTGCTTTTACCAATGCAAATGGTGATATTTAATAAGCACTTGTCAGAGCTTTCAGTGTAGTCTTTATTCTATATTGAAGCACACATAAAAAAATAATTCCTGCTACAATGTCTATATCCAGGTGACCACCCAACACCTGCAGAGGTGGTGCAGTTCTGCCTGGCAGCAGAGCCCTCACGTGGCCCCATGTGGCAAAGGGGCCACAAGCTCTTGCTGTCTGAGGGGTTTTTCAAGCAGCTGCCAAAATACTAGGGATTAAAGGTCTGGTTAGTATGTATAAGGACATGAATATTCACAGTTACATCAAAGAACTAGTTTCCTCTAAAAACTGGTGACTGCTGCAGCTCCCAGACAGCAGAAGTCCCAAAATACTCCTGGTACCACCACCTCTCCCTCCCGTGGAGCTTCCTGTGCCATGCACAGCTCTACAGGACTAGGACCACTTGGAGCAAGGGGGAACAGCTCCAGGTGCAAATGGGTCAGCTCCAGGCTGTCCCGGCCAGTTCATGGTGGTCAGCAATGACATTTTATGAGAACACTTCATAACATGCATGGAGTCAAGAAAAATTGTTAAGGAAGCTATAAAAAGGTTTCCTTAGGCAGGGAACAATAAAATCGAAACAGTACACCAAAAAACCATAAGAATACAGATGGGTAAGTCAAGAACTTATGTAGATGGTGACTGACGTTACTGTATGAAATGCACTACAGTAATATGTGCATACAGAACCCCAGAATGGCTGAGTTTGGAAAGGACCTCTGGACGTCGCCCGGTCCAACTCCTCTGCTCAAATCAGGTCAGCTACAGCAGGTTGCTTGGGACCTTGGCACTAAGAGGTTCTCTGAGCTAGGCAATACTCTAAGCTGCTCTTGCTTGTGACGATGAAGAACTTGGCATGCTGTGTTATTCCCTTTTGGGCTCTCAGAGTCCATCAGCTATGGTTTCACCACACAAACACAGAGCAGGAGAGCCTGTGTCTCAGGTTGCTGTCTGTACAGAAGAGACCATGAGTGTGTGCATGTGGATCGGAGAGCACAAATAGGCAGGATAACTTTGCGATGCACCACATGACAATAAAGGCAGAGAAAACTAATCAATCACTCTCACTTAGTTTGGAATTGTCAGTGGCTAATTACAGATTACTTTTTTTGCAGCTTCCCCTCCACTGCTGACCCCTCCTAGCCATACCTACCAAGCACTCCTGTACTTTTTGCAGGACACTGTTCTTTTTGTGAAGGCTTGGATTCAAAAGGCCCATCTCAGTCCTCCCCAGACTTTCAATGAAAGGGACACACAAAGTGCCTGAGACATACTCCAGGTATTCAATCCTGCAGAAAGAATTCAAATGGTCACAGAATGTAAACCTGACCTTCATACACCCATAACCACACCCATAAAATCTGTGATGACAGGAAAATTTAGAGACAAGTCTGGACTTGAAAAATTATAAACCGGCCAGGCCAGAAAAGTTGCAATCAGGCCACACCTTACTTTAACTTATATCTTTTCTTCCAGTTCATCAGCACATCAACCTCACTTCAAAAAAATGGCTAAGGGTTAATAATAGCTGCAAGTGGATGAAAGTGCTCTGAGATGCTTTAACACCATATGAAACAAGACTGTCTACAGTTCAGAAACTTTTCCGCTTTCTCCTTTTTATTAGGAATAATTCTCTGATGAATGAAGATGTGGTGGATGGACAACAAGTATTTTTAGAGTAGGCTTCCTTTTTATCAAAGTCCAAGAAGACCTGCCAAATTAAACAAAATGATGCTCTTCTCCACCCAGAGTTGCAGGCAGCCTTTACAAATAAAGGCACATCCCAAAGCTACGTAAGCCCAGCCTTACCCGGGTTTGTAGGCAAGAGCACCAGCAACTTCTGATGGCCCTGAACAAGCAACATGCAATTGCTGGCCAAAGAACTTGGTGCTGCAGTTTGTAGAAAGCCTTGTATTAAAGTCTTTCTATTATTATTTTTTTGTTTTTAAATAGAGTAATGCCTTTCCAAACAGAATCCTTTTATTTTCTTCCTTTCTTTTCAATTAAAAATATTCCAGGAAAAGAATAGTTCTCATTCCCTTTTATTCCTTTAAGCATGTAGGAAGAAAGAAATACAGAAAATGGGGAATTAACAAGTTGTACAATTCAGGAGTTCCTATCAAGGTACAAATATTATTTTATTTTCTAATGAAAAAAAGCTCTCCCCGAATATTACTTGGCTATTTACATAATGCAAAGTTTTGCTAACTTATAAAAATGTCTTTAAACACACTGAAATGTTTTTAACCATACAGCGCAATATGCTTGGGCAGTACCCAATGGCTCTGCCTTACATACCCACTCTCAAAAAACCCCCCAAACAAATAAGCAAACCAAGTCTCACAACCTAGGGGAAAAAAAAGAAAAAAAAAAATCCAGCATAAACTACATTTAAGTTAGTTTTGTGACTCTAAACAATTATGCTCAAGGAAGCCCAACAAATTAACCCCTTTATTTTAGCAGACATCAGCAACAGTATAAGCAGCAACATTACAAGCTTTTTCATTGCTACCACACCACTGCACCGTGATTCAGCCTGCGCACAGAGCACTTCAAGGAGGACTGATTTCAAGGATGCAAAGGAATCCACAATTGTGACAAAAATGGGCTGTACTAAAAGACATCAGGTATTACCAACTTTACCTTGACACAGATTTTGGCTACAGTCAGTGACACTTTTTATAAATTACCATTTTTTTTGAATCATCAGTTTTCTTAGGACTGAAGAGGTTATTAAAAAAGTGCTCAGAAGGACTAGTCTGAATTACTACGAAAGCAGTAACTTAAGATGTCGTAAGATGTAACTTACGGAAGCACCAATAAGAGGAAGGGAGGAATAGATGCATTGGAGACTTTCCAAAACTTCCAAGCCAAACAATTAACCTAAAAGCAACAAAAATTTAAGATCTTAAACATTTGAAAATTTTGAAAATTTTGAGGAATAATGAAAATATGGTTTGTTTATTACAGCTTATAAATTAGCATTTATAAAACTGTGCATATTACCTTCAGAGAGCACTTTTCTTTGGCTTTTTTAAAGTTTAGAGTTTTCTTTTTGTAGACATCAGAGATGAAATATCCTATATGTGGGTGCATGAGAGCATTTGTATGTTTTCAAAACTTATATATTTCCAAACAGATTACTCATGAATTAGCAAGTTACGACTGTAGAAATTTCTTGCAATTTGTAAGTGACAAATGAAATTGTCAAAAGGAAGTGTGATAACAGATGAATTCACACATAAAATATTTAAATGAAATATGTTAACTGACAAGTTCACACACACAAGATTTTGAAAGAAATGAAAATAGAATTAACCAAATTCTAATTTACCTACAGTTTGGATATTGAGTAGTATGTTTATGTACACAAAGTCTTTTTTTTGGTTTTACCTGATAGGGAGAAAGCAGATGAAGATTCTTTTCAAAGAATTTAAAAGCGTTTAAAAAAAAGTCTGTGCCCATACTTTCAATGAGTTGACAGGTTACTCCTTTCACAAGCTGCCCTGTGCTGATAGGAAAAGCAAAGTTCAATCTTTTGAATATTTAAGCAGGATCTAGTCCTTACTCCCCACAACCATGTCCTAAGATACAGTTTCTTGACCACCTCTCTTTCCCCTTTCTTGTAATCGAAAAGCTACTGAAAGTAAAAAAGTAATCAAATTGAAAAATGTTGACTGAGCCTCAAAATGCCAAAGCCTCTGCAATGCTTTGATCCAGACTTTGGGTTTGGAGACCCTTTTTAATGAGGAAGGTGAATTATCCTGTGGTACCAAGGAATGAATAAACATAAGACAGTACAAAATAACCACATAGTGTTTACGTTTACATCAAAACCAATCTCATCACAAAACTAGACTTAAACTCCATTTCAAGAGAGACTATCATCCATACCTTAGCAGGTCAACAGGATAGTTTTTCTTAGACAGTAATTCATACAGATACAAAGCCTGAAATAAAACCCACCACATTTAAAGTTAAGCTTAGGTAATTCAGTTGTAAGAGGCAATAACTACTGCAAGGTTTTTGTATGCTTAACTCTCTTATGTACTCTAAAGGCATTTCTGTGTTCTAGTTTGGCCAACCAAAGGTTTGGCATCCAGTGCTGAATTTCTTCTTTACAAGACAAGACAAGACATCACTGACTGGCGCTACGGGATGATGTTAAATGCCACACAACCACAGAATAATTTAGGTTTGAAGGGACCTCTGGAGTTCATCTGGTCCAACCTTGCATCTCTCTGGACAAAGCCAAAGGGCTGATTGTGCATGCAAATGTCTAGTATACAGTACTGGAAAGAGAAAATTTATGTGGCAGGATCTTGAAGACTTTTAAACTCAGCATATTAATGCTTCCCTTCCTGTAACGTTGTCTCATAATGCTGCCTAGGCTCTAAGTGATCTCTGGTTGTTTATGTCAAGACATATTTGGGGCAGTTCCCTCCTTTTACCTATGTTCCTTGAACACATATGTATTACAACACTTTTCCTATTCTCTCATCATACTAAATTGCAGTGGAATGAGAACTGCATAATAGTCTTTACCTGGCTTCTTCTTAGATCTTTTTCTTTCATCATTGAAGAATTATATCCAGTCTGCTTCCATAAATCAGAAAGAGGTATTTCTTTAAAGAAAGCTCCTTGTATATCTTTGACTGATGAAGAAAAATCTTCAGATGCAGCTATCTAAAAAGAGGAACAGATAAATACATGGCATTTCAGAACTGATGCTTAGATTTACAGGATTTGCCCTTCTTTCTACTCTGTGTAATATTTCTCTTAAGAGGATAAAGGAAAAACATGTCAGTATTAAAAATGCTACAGGACTAAGCAAGAGACAGCCTTCAAAATATACTTGGTGTTCAGAAAAAACACTGGAAATATTAACCATTGAGCTAAAACACGTATCTTGGTGATGACATTTTAAATCACGCTCTGCACATCCGGTTATTGTGCTCTTGTGCAGAAAGAACCTGCTACACACTCGAGTTTATAATCACCTTCCTGAGGATCCCTTGCTGTTGTGCAGGCGATAAGTCAGGTAAGTATTGGGATGTTGTGCCTCGAATAATCTGAGAAAGCTCCTTTGGGTTCATGCTGTAAAATGACTGGGTGCTAATACCAGTTAACAATGCGCCCATTTGACTAACATTAGAAAACGATAAAACCTGCAGAGATAACAGCACAAACAAACAGAAAGTTTTCTGGCTTGTGAACAGCAGATATATTTAAAAGCAAAAGTTAATAAATAAATCAAAACTACTATTGTTGAATACCTAAAACATTTATTGCCTGGGGATGCACTCTCCTCAGATTTCTTTCAATTTCAACAACAAGACTGTCCAGGTAACAAATGCGACAATTTTCTCAGAGGCTCCTTTTTTTGAAACTTCAGAGAGGACCCTGATTCCTTCCATTACAGTATATTTGAATATATAGCCTGGGATCTCTGATCATGCAAATTCTGCCGAGGGCAGTGATACAGAGAAAATAATATATAAAACTGCCAAATGCAAATAGTCATTCTCTCTGTTACTAGAGAATTACTTTGGGAGGTACAGTCTTGCATGTTTTTATTTGATTAAACAAAATTTTCAGACCACTAACAGAACTAAAAAGAAGTCTTGTACTAAACTTTTCAAAACGTACGGTTATCGTTGAGGAAAAACCATTTCACTTTTAAAAATAGAAGGTAGGAAAGCTGTTATCAGAGGTACCTTTTCATAAGAGAGGTATTTACTGGATAAAATCATAATTTGGCTTTTTGCCCACCCAGAGACTTGGTTTAATGTTGCAATAGCGTTATGCACCGCTTCAGGTGACAAAGATTCCAGCTGACTTGAAGTTAGCCCAACCACGGCATCTGACAGAGATCCAAAGGTATCATTCAGTGTCTGGTTTTGCATGGCAATGTTCAGGAGTTGAGATTTGAGCTAAAGTAAACAAAAAAAAGCAGATGGGAGATAAAAATCTGCCAAGAACCAATTTTCATTATCACCCAAAACTTTAACTGGAGTTTCTGGAATAAGCATTGGCAACCATTTAGTGACCACACACTTCATAAAAATTCAAAAATAGAATCACAGTTGTCAAAGGAATATGGAACGGGAGGAAACAGAATGAGAAAAGAATGAGCACTGCAAAAAAACAAAAATGGGCTTTTATTCTTTGCATTGTATGATCGAAAACTATTTCGACTTATTTCTTAGCTCCCTGTCATTTTTCACTCTTTTCTTTCCAAATTCAAGAAGAAAGTCCCTTCTCTGTTTTCAGGATTAGGTTAGGCAAGAAGAAGGAGCATTGTACCCACCTTCTGAACCTCAGCTTGGAAACCTCTCAATTGATTGCATTTAATCATTTGATGAAGTAAAGCCCGGGCCACAGCAGCATCCATCTGTTCCATGTCATCATAAAAGCAAACCAATAAACCTAGCCTACATAGAAGAAAATACATTAGCTAACTTCTGACATAAAAGGTGTCATTCTCAGGAAACTGAAATATAGTATGGTATGCCCTACTTGTGCTCAAAACTTGAGTCATTTCTGTCTGTCACTAGTGCCTTACACTGCAATCTTTAAAACTCCACGTGGCCTGAAATTTGGGTATGAGACATATGCACTGTTCTCTATATTCAGCTGAACTCTACCCAGATTTCTTGTGCTGTCAAAAATTTAAGTTTCCTGGTTCCATTTGTCCGTGGCTGGATCTTCCCAGCTAACAACTCCACTCCCCTTGGCAGAATTTGTAGTATAATCTCTGCTTTGAAAAGGATGGAGGGCTAAATAAGTCTCTAGAAGTGGCTTGTTGAGTTCTCATCTGGATTGATTGAATGTTTTGAACTCAAATCCTGCTTGGATTTCACATGCAACGTAACTCATTTGTGTGTCAGAGCAGCAGCTACAGCATTACATAGCCTCTTTATCATTTCAGGTTTAAACAAAGCCTGCTGTATTTCACATCGAATATATGACTGGCCAATGGATGGAGACCTGTCCAATTCAACACTGGCTAGGAGAAAATGTGCTGAGGCTCACTGTCTTAGTTGTGCCAGCACAGCAGTTTGCAAGGCAGTGTTGTGAACCAGATGTTGGGCTTTAAACTAGGCTCGAAGGGGGAAGGGGAT
>WAAD01003756.1:0-22970 GCA_013389945.1 Fregata magnificens | reverse complement strand
CCTGTGTCACCTACAGGCGGGAGCTCCGTGTGCCTGTGGGCAGAGCGGCACGGAGGTGCCCGCGGGACCCGGCTCCTGCAGCCCCGCAGCCCGCGGGCAGACCCGGCCGGCCGCCGCACGCCGCCCCGCTTCCTCTCCAGTGCCGGTTTCGCTCCCTTTTAAAATGACACCTGAAGGCAGGGCTCGATCCTGGAGGTGCCGATTAGCGGCACGGCTCTGGCTACCAGGAATAACAATCTTTGCAGCTTCAACGCAACCATTATGTGAGACAAAATTGCAGGCGTGTCACTCCCTTTAGACCCTAAACTCTGCCTTGAGAAAGCTTTCGTTTTCAGAACCTCACCTCTCACTTGGCCTGCAGATCACCTCGCTCATCTAGGGGCACCACAAACACACGCAATCCTACTTTCCCATCTGTTCAGGGTTCCCAGCAGCACAGTCCCCAACATTTCACAAATGCTCTTTAATTACATTACTCGGCGTGTTACGCCAGAACAAGGAAATATTCACCTGGAAAGTGTCTTCTTCTGCATGAATGAGTGGCATTGTCAAAACCTTGAGCACATATAGGTGTGTGTATGTTTTGCAGGGGAGAATTTAGTTTCTCGTTTATACTGTAAAGCTAAAAATTCTGGTACCTTCAGGCTTGTTTTTACAAGCTCCCAGCCGTACAAGGATTTCTGTTTTTACAGGAAAAACTAAGCGGTCCATAGACCATGATGGCTGTACATCCATAATGTGAGCTTCATGAGAAACAGAGCAACTTTATTATGATCTGGACTGAAATCACATTGAATAAAAGCCCATCTAACAGGGCCTGAGGGAAAAGTCACAAATGGGCTCAAATTCTATACACACTCCAATGGGAATTTTAGAGGGAAAGGATTTAGGATCAGGAGAGTAAATTTCCCCCTTCAGCGGACACTATGAAGATACTTTTCACTGTCCCATTTTATTTTGAGCCTGATCCTACTGCCTTGATATAAAAAAAAAAAAAAAAAAAAATCTATCTCCTGAGAAAAGGCAGCCCCAACCTTTTCCCCTCTTATAGTCCTACTTCCCATCTCTTCTCTACTCAGTTTCTTTTCTGTAGGCTGAGCCAGTCTTCACTACACTATATTTGTTTATGCTTAGAGGACAGGCCTACAGGAAAACAAACTATATATTTCACTCTACCATTTGGTAGTTCCTTTCTTTCATCTGAAAACACAGCCTGATCCAGGGAAGGTTCTTGAATTCACACAACCGGTTACATGATGAAATGCAAACAGTTTCTTGTGGTATTAAATGGCAGCGCGCAGCAGAGTTCAGGTTGGCTGTTATGGATTCACTAGTTACGGCTCTGCAGGATAATCCTGTGTTACTGCCATCCTGCAGTTAGTGGCCTACAGCAATGCTGCCGAATGCTGCAAATAAAAACAAACAAGCCAGCCTCCTCTTTTTAGACAGGCTCTATGTCTCTTTAGGAAGCTCGAAGCAAAGATCATTTGTATCAGAGTCTGACAACTTCCAAAGCAAGCTGCTCTTTCTAGTACTTCAAAATTGATGCTTATTTTTCTACAAAGCATGGGTGTGGGGGGAAAAAAAAAGGAACAAAAAAACCTGAACCATACAAGTCCAGTCATGTCCAGATCACCCTGCAGTTGCAAGTTAATAGCGTTGTACAACAAAATTAGAGCCAAAGCAGGCTTCTCCCGCTGTTGCTACAGAGATACACTGTTTAACAGATCATTTTTAGGTAATAAAAAATCTGCATGCTTGTTTACACTGTTTCAAAAATTGCACTGTTAAAGATCCAAGTAGGGAAAATGGTACGAAGTTCAGATTTTTTTGAAAAAAAGAGGCTTCAAGAAAAATCCTTCCAACCAACCTACAGACATTGAAGAGAATTTCTGTCTTCTATTACTTCTCTGAGAACATGGGTCCCAAACTATAGCCGTGATTCTCTCTGAACTCATATAATCTACTCAAGCGTGTTTTCATCCAGGGTCTAGGATGTTCCTGCTTTGAGGAAACAATATTTGAAAAGGTTATTCAGGCTACAAGTTGCAACTCCTAAATTTAGGAGATATAGCTCCGCCAACATAATATAGCAACATAACTGCAGCGTTAGTGATGGGGAGAAGAGCAATTCATTACCTGATAAAACTTTGCTGACAAGTTTTGTCATACTAGTCATACTGGCAAGGCTGTTTTAATCTGGAGATTGAGGCTGAAGTAAGCTCTAGCAGTTGACACTTAGCTGTGTCCATACCAGCAGTGCTTTGCTGTGGCAGTATACAGGGATACTCATGCTCAATCTCATGCCGTGGGCTCCCACCCCTACAACAGACCTGGCCAGATGGGGACATGCTTGTACATGTTTGCAGCTATGACGATTTTAGTTTGAGTGAGTAGCTCGTAGTGACTCACTCAGGCCACTGAATTTGGGCAGCACATCTGTGTACTGTGAATTCAAGTTTTGTCCTCAGCAGCTTCTTGAGAATTTGTGCGGGGCATGTTCAGTGCTTTCTGTCCACTTTCTGCAGGCTTCTGCAGGGGAAGTGCTGCCCTGGGAGCAAAGCTGTACAGATGTAGCAACATACTGTAAAATCCACATGTATACTCAGATTTTGCTATCTGCATTATGACCATGTAAGTCATGCTCCTTTTCCATTTCTGAGCAACTAGAAGCAGTTGGACTTGGTTAAAGCTAAGTAGTCATGTCCCAAGGTCTTCCAGAACTTGTAGAAGGGGCTAGGTTAGCCAGGAACAGGGTGCTTTTGGTTTAAAATAGACTGTCCACATCTGGAGTTTATGTACATGTTACCTATATAAATAATTTGTGAATAACTCCATATACACACAAGCTTCTCCCCCATCTGCTCATTGAACAGAAGCCCTGGCTGAAACACTCAGAGAATACCCTGCCAGATCCAGAGGGCAGAGTTAAGGTGAGAGAGGACTATCATGCCCCTACAAACAGCATCCACCTCCTCTTAAAAACTTGAAGAGTTAGATGCAGTCCACGTTCAGGAGGAATACGTGGCATTGCCACACTGATGTACGTGCAGCCTGCATGAACTGGAACAGTAACGCCATTTCTGTTTTCTAAACTCCCCAGGTGGAACTGGTGCACTTGACAGTCTAACTCCCCCCAACTCTAGCTGCGCCTCTACTGAGTACATGCTGCACTTTAAAACAATTAGAAGCACAAGTTTGTTTCCTTTTAAATGTAACTACTATGTTTCTAAAAAGATTATAAGATTGCAAATTATATAACTAAGTTTGATCTGAGAACAAATCTGTTTTGTTGGATCAAACCACGTACATTCTCTAGAGAATCAGGTTAAAAGTGATGTGATGGAAGTGATTTTCTTCCTTCTGGAGGAAAAGACCTAAGCTTTAGCCAAAGTCAACTTCAGATTACATACAGTCCCCCAAAAACTTGAATGCATAACTTGAAAGCATGCACTCATTGGACATACAGATTGTGGTGCCAGTGGAAGGTGGATTTGACCCTTAGACATCTTTTAAGTCCCTGCATTGTCCCAACCAACCAGTGGGCTTGGAAGCACAATGCAATCCCAAAACATTAAATTTCCCTTCACAGCAAGAACAGAAACCTTGAAGAAGCTAAATATTTCAGTTTAAGTTCAGCCACCTAAATTCGGGAAGTTGATTTTTGTCTACAATCACCCTCAGGTCTTTTTGTTTATCCCAACCTTATTCCAACCTTCTGAGTACGCAAACCTGAACTGGAAATCTACCAAACATGTGAGTTTGCATGACATTTCCAGCCTGTCCTACTTTTGACCTGGCCAGAAACATCAGCATATCAGACTTGCTCACAGTTTTCCAGTATTTCTGCTCTTGGTCGCAATGAGAGTGAGGAAATGCAGAGCAGACCAAACAAAAAAAATAATTAACCAAACTTTCTTAGACTCTCAGAAGGGGCTTGGTTCAAATCCAGATGAGTTGTAGATGAAAGTTCAGCCCGTTCATTTTATTACAGTTTGTTTACTTACATATAATTTCATTTTAACTTGTTTTCCTTTTTTCACCCATTTTGTAGCTATCCCTTGCAACAAATAAAAGAGATACACCCATTATAAGAATAGCTGTCGGAAGAAGTTAAGCCCTGCAGGCAAGTCCAACCTATGCTAGGCACAAATAATTCCACCCCGTGACCCAAGGGTTCAAGTCAAAGGTTCTGTCAGAGCCAGCTAGCACAACCTGGTCAGACAGCAACAACTCTGCGTGGAGGTCAGGACACACTAACATCTTCCCGATGGTGTGATTCAGGGCTGGCTGGCACAGCCCACTGAGACAATGCTGATTGGAAAGGGGAAGGGTGAGGATCGCCACAAGTTTCAAAGATTCAGCCCATCTCCCAGAGACCTTTGCCAGAGCAGCTCCTGCAGAACTCTGGCTGAAGGCAGGGGTGTGGCAGGGGATAAACACCCTCGGGGCTTGTCAGAATTGCCACGATGCCCACAGCAGGGTTCAGAGTATAAACATCACTTACGTTATTTAACAACAAAATGCAATTATTTTCAAAATAAATCTCTCTCCCATTTCTTCCTTGTCCTGTTAGGTACCTAGTTAGCTCCATACCATCCATCTTCATCTTCCTGGTCCCATAGGTGTCTCATATTGAGCATGAAATAATATTATTTGCAGAGGAAGGCTACTAGCCAGTGTGCCACATGACTGAATATTGTGTTGAGCCAGTTCTGTTCAATGGCTTCCATGTTTGACTTAGCTCTTGCAATGCCCACTAAATACAGAAGCATGTATTGCACTGAACGTATGCTAAAATCTTCAGCAGATATTTGGAATAATATTTCAAAAAAATTAAAATTTTTTCTTCTCCTGTGGTTCATGTTTAATGGGCAGGGCAAAAGGCTGAATTTTTTTAACCTTGATTTTATCTGACTTAAATAGCAGAGGAAATGAAGGGGTTTGACTGTTTCTTTCNTTTTTTTTTTTTTTTTTTTTTTTTCTTTTTTTAAAGATTTTTGCCTTGGGTGGTTTGTTAGCTTTTAGTACTTTGTGTATCCTAGCATCCTTACAGAGAGCAGCTCTGAAAATGTGCAGTGCATATCAAGGAACAAATGCAGCCCTATACATGGTTACAACCCAATGCAGAGAAATAGGCTCAGCTTCACCTGATAAGTTAGTTCATCAAAAATTACAACTCCGCTTAAAGCATGAGTCTCTACCAGTTGATGTTATGATTGGAACAATATAGAGCATTTAGGCAGCATGTCACATTTTGGGCACTTCAAATATTTTACAAACAGCATCATTGCTGGAAGGCATAAAGCAGAGTTTTACTTGCTATTGGATCCTCCACTAGTCATTTAATGTCACATTTTTGTACACGTGGTTTCTCAGAATTAGGTAATACACAATATCTTTAAATGCACCTGGGAACTCGTGTCTAAATACTGATCATGACTGCTAATGTCAGACATCTCATTTTGAAAATATGATATTTAGAGCTTGACCATCAGAAGCATTAAAAATAATGAATGAAGGGCACTTCAGCATAGACTTTCAAGGAAGACATTGCTCCTGTTGAAACCAAAAAAAGAATGAGAGAAAGTCAGCAACCATTTAATGCCCTTGAAGAAATGTTCCTGAGTACCACTGCGGGAGCAAACCCTCTACTGACCTGTAAAACTGATATAAGGGTGTAAAGAGCTCTATCTCTGTCTAAAGATGTAAAGAGCTGTATGTCTTTTCCCTGCTTGTGGGAAGACTGCAAAGTGATAGAAACACCAGGGCTTTTAAACAGGCTTTCAGAATAATACAAAGCTAAATTTTGGTTCTTTTGAAGGAATTTCCCTCTTGATCTCAAGGGGAGGAAGATTTCCGCTACAGTTTAAGATTCTTCATAATGAAAAGGTACTTTTCTGTTTCAGTTCTTTCTGCTGGGTGAGGTGTTAATCCAGCACTGTCATGGCCTTGCAGCCATTTTGCACATTTGCTGGGAATTAACAAAAGGAGAAACTACAATTTATGACACATTTGAAGCCTAGTTTTTCTAGTAAACTATACATTTACAAAACAAGTTTTTACAGTCAGCTTTGGGATAGGAAAAAAGAGAGGGCCATCTATCCTTTCTTGCTCAAGTGCCTACGCGGAGGATCTTGCCTACATCAGAGACTTACCACCTTAATGTTACCTATAGAAGGACTAATGTGAGGGACGACCCCATAACTCATTGATTCGTGGAGCTGCTGGAAGTCTGTATTTTGAGAAACCGTTTGCTAGGAGGCTCCCCTTTTTCCAGAGAGGCTGTTAGATTTTCAGTCTTTGTTCTAAAAGAGATTCTTCCCCAAAGCTAGTAAAACACCCTGTTTTTGAAAAAAAAAAAAAAAAAAAAGTGTGATTTTATAAACAATTATTTTCAGCTGAACAATGTAACCAAAAATCCCAGCTATTCATTAGAGATACAGTCAATTTTTGACAAAAAGCAAAACTGCCTAACTATTTCTTTGGGCAAAGGTTAGTTTCTCATTTAAAACTGTTCTGCTAAAAGATTTCTGATTAGTACTGCCCTGGGTCTCTGAAATGTCCAGCTGAAATGTATCCTGGGCAGGAGCACAGGCTGGGATCTGTGTTTGAGCGATGCACAGGCCATCTGTGGCTTCACCTTCAGCCCACAGACAGTGGTCGTATGACTGTCCCATGCTGCCACGGAGCATCTCCGCCGCCTCACGCCCCAGCCACAAATCAATCACCAGATAAAATGTTTCAGGGAAGCTTTAGACCAGCACTAAATTTTGCTGCTATCTACCTGGAAGAGTCTTTTCAGAGTTTGGTCTAGTATTTTAAAAGTGATGTTACCGTGGAGCAGTTCCTGCTATAATACCTACAATTATTTGCTGGTGGGTTAGAGGCTGCTCCCGTCTCGCAGAAGAGTTGTAATACTTATTGTGCAGATAGTGGGGTTATTCAGCTACACCGTTTCCTCTCAATTTCAGTGTTTCTGAAAATTGGCAGAAAAGCTATTTATCAGGATCATACGCCCATCAGATCAGGGCCATCACACCACTGCAACCCTGATTAGACAAAAAAAAAGGAAAAATTGGGCTAATGTAGCTTTTTCTAAATGGTGATAACTATAGTCAATCAACAGAATTGCTGTTTGCATGACTGAAATCAGCTTACTCTGTGCCATTTCTTCCAATAAACCAATTATAATACAAGATCCTTAAGGGCAGGGTGGCTTGCTCCCTCTCTTACCTTCTTGTATAATAAGCTACCAGGTTTTCCCACTCTCCTTCCCTCTATTTTTAAATTTTATTTCTCAAGCTCCATTATGCGTAGGCTGCAAGGCTTATTTCAATTCTTTAGTGGCTGCATTAGTCAAACACACAGCAGATGTCAGTGCATTACAAAACTTGGTTTGAGAATAATAAAAGAAGGTACAAATGAGAAAGTTAAACGAGAAATCAAAAATGCAGGCAACTGCAAAGCGCTGAAGCTATCAAGGAGTTCAACCCTTTGTGTTTGACACGATCTCATTAACCGCTAACACCGGGAACATTACGGCAATTTTACAGCTTCTCCTGTTGAACCCTCCTAAACCTCTTAGCCACCCAGGCTTTTTGGGAACTGTAGCACACGCCTTGCAGTTGGTACGGGAAAGTGATGCCTGGGTATTTTTTCCCCTTTTGCACAACTTAGACTAGAAGTGCAGTAGACAGCAGAGCAAACGGAAAGCATCGCTGCTGCTCACTTTGTTCTGTAACTAGAGATTCTCCCCCTGCTTTAGGAAAGCCGGTCTAAGCAAAATATTTCCCTGGCTCGGGTGTCATGGCTGAAACAGAGGTGGGTCATTTAGAGTCAAGCTATGCATACCCTAAACCAGACCTCGGTCCTGCTCCTGCTCCTCCTGATTTCGTTGAAGTCGCAGCAATCCAGGAACAAAAGAGAGACCCAATTAAAGGCCTCCCTTGTTTCCCCCAGAACAGAGAGCACCCTGGAAAAATAAACAGCCGCTCTCCCCCTTCGGGAGCTGTGCAGATAAAGCTGTGTGAGTGCGTAAGGACCCTTGGGCGATAAGGCACATTCTCAGGAAGCCGAGGACACACACCTCAGTCCAGGGGGCTTCCTTACTTTGTACACCCAGTTTCCCCGCATGACACAGATCATTGTCTGGCAGTGGAAAGCCTCACCTCCAGAAAGCAGCTCACATCCAACTGCCTCGCAGGAAACTGCAGAGGTTTTTTTTCTTTTTTGTCCTTCTTGGAGAAGCAAAGCAGAATGTTTATCTCTCTTATCTCAGAAAGGAAACCTATGGGAAATGCTATGCCATATTCTCCACTGTTCTCCTGTCATATAATTATAATGCATTACACAAGGCAAAATCTTTTGGAAAATCAGTAGGGCTAATGAAAAGACAATCCCTTATTAGAAGATGCTTTCCTTTTCTTTCCAAATTCTACAAGTCTCATCTGAGTAGCTATTGGTATAAAAACAAAAGATGAGCCAAATGTTTGTGTCAGGAAAACACAATGCACCCTGGCATTAGGAGAATAATTGTTACACAAGGCAAATCTCTTTTCCCCAAATAATGAACCTAGGCCAGATTTTTTTCAGACTTCAAAGAAAGAACACAGTAGGGCCATTCCACTGCCAAATTGCTAAGTGGAATAAAAAATTGTGATTTTGCCATTAAATACTTGGTATAAATTCAAGAGGGGGTTTTTTTGGTGTTTTTTTTTTTTTTTTTTTTTTTTTTTTTTTTTTTTTTAAAAACAGCGATGCTATCACATTCTATACTGGAAAAGGATAAATTAGAATTTCAGAGGCTCTAAGTGGTCACTGGAGAAGAAAATGTGCACACAACACTTCTGCACCACAATGCACAGCTTACAGCGTTTATGATCACAAACCCCACTAAGCTATGTTCTATAAATTATTAAGGTCAGCACAGATCATACCAAAGAAGCATCTATCACTAATGATTGGTTCGTGCCTTATGTTCTGCCAACAGAATTTTTCCTACAGATTTACTACAAAGCTCACAGTATTTCTCTAAATTCCACTGCATTAGATTAAAAAAAGACTCAGAAATAGTTGGGAAGGCCGACATGAACGACATCTCTAATGAAATGAACTTTAATTTTCTTAGTGAAATCCTAAATGAAAATCTGATGAAGAGGATACTGAGACTATGTAAGAGGACGGTAACAAACCCAGCTCTCCAACAACACAGTCACTGCAAGAACTTTGAAGAGCTCAGGACTAGATTTTAAAGTGTTGAGCACACAGATAGGCACAAATACATATTTTAAGGAGTGCCCAGCACTCAGTTGGTACCACTGTGACTCTAAGAAACAGACTTAAAAAAAAAAAATCCAAACTGCTGAGCTCTTTTCAAATTTAGCTACTTGTTACCAGACCTACATGGGAACCACAGTCCTTTGAAAGATAGCACAATCCATATAGTTTCCGTTTCTGCAGCCTGTACTCCTCAGGATTGCCTACAGACACACACTCAGGAAATTATACTGAATTAATGTTTAAAGTGGATTAATTAATTGGCCTCAGTCCCCAACTTATGCACAATCAAGAGGCTTTCAAGTTAACTAAATTAAAGGCAGTTTAGAACACTCGAATTCTAAAAAGAATTCCTACACAGCATTTTAATGCCGTTAAAGTAATTTGTTTTAAATTCACATCTTCACTTAATTTGTTGGGGTTTTTTTTAAAGCCTTCCTATGTAAATGGGTGCTAAGGCAACACAGAAAATGGAGCTTGGATAAGTAAACTTGTCATTTTTAAAGTAAACAAAGAAAATGTTTAATATCAGCAAATGTTCCCAGATCATTTCATGAGGGGTCTACAAGCAAGCTTTGAAAATGTGCTGTTTTTTTAAGCAAATGTCAGTACAACAGCAAGAAACTTGTCAAATCAGAATGCTCCCCTGCAGGTATTTGGCCCCCAGTGTAATACATACAAACATCTGAAAGTGTTTGCAGGTATTCCAGGCTTCTCAATAGTTTAAGTAAAACTGAATGTTGTCACAATCAGATAAAAATAATGAAAATAAAGTAACCTCTCTGAGCCCTGCCAAACCACCACGGGAGCCCAGGACAGCAGGAGGTGTGCTGAAGGGAGTCCCCAGCCCTCGGAGCAGTGGGGTGGGGAGCTGAGGGGAGCAGGGCAGCTTGGCCCTGGTGCTTAGCAGGACGAGGGGCTCAGTTGCTCCCACGGATTGCTGAGATGGAGGATGATGGGGGTCCTGCTGCCCCATCCCCGAGCTCACTGCCTGCCTGACTGTGCTGCCCATGCCTAAGGCAGGTCTGACTGCCAGAGTCAAGACAAAAGCAGGTGCAAATGTGTGTGTTTCTACTTGGTGATAGCAGTGATACAGACATCCTCCTCCTGTCTGTCTGGAACCAGTTTTGTATGAAAACAGGCCTATTGGTATAGATCCTTCAACAGTTACTACTACTACAGTCTTTTTTTGTTGTGGTTGGAATTTTTATTTACTATAAAAATACATCTCTCATTGCTTCTCTTTTCTCAGTTGTTGCTTAAAAATAAACGGTTTGTGTTGATGAAGGTCTATTACTTGTCAGCTAGCTTCAAGTTTAGGTGGCTTGTAACACCTCACATTAACAGGAAAACCCTCAGCTCTTATTGTGAAATACTGCAAGCCTAAAAGCTTAAATAAGGTATATGGGAGATAAATTATTTATTCAGACTTCAGTATTTGTCATACTTGCTTGCACTAACAATAGTAAACTGCAAAAGCAGACAGCATACAACCGGTATGACAGGCAGCAAGACAGCTTTGCAGAACACAGTCTTGTAGAAGGTTTCTCTGAAATGTGAGTGTAATACCACTGCAGTCCTCATGGCCCTCTTCAGATTGAAATGTAATCAAAGTTAACATGGATCACACCTCTAGATGAGGCCTCAAAAGCAGCTGATTTTAACTTTATGTTCCTTTGTGTGGAACTGTTACCCATATCTGAACACACGAATGACACTTAGATAACACCACAATCTAGATGTTGCTCCCTAATCCAGCTTATTTCCCACTTTCCACTTAAAGAATGAAGATGCGGTGCCCTTCATTTGCTATTACTGCTGTCCTAAGTGCTGTGTGAACACTCTTACTGTCCTTCCTCTGGCAGACCTGGCTGTAATTTGACGAATAATAAGAGTAGCCCTCTACTCACACAGAAAAACAACTCCAAAACAAGATGCACATTTTGTCTGTGTGGTTCTAACTTCATTGTTTATCGCTTTGCAACAGCTAAAAAAATAATAATCCAGATTTATGTACATTTCAGAAACAACCATAGAAAAAAGCAGCCAACCTATTACTGATACTCTGTTGCCATTGCATTCCCCTGCTTTCATAGGACAACTTAACTACTTAAAGCCCATTTACAGTGTAACTCAGTGAACTGAAAAAGAAAAACCTCCACGCTAGTAATAGATTTCATCTACATATTAGGTTATATCTGCCTATTCCTCATTTGAGAACAGGGCTACATACAGACACCACAGCTCTGGAATAAATAATTACAATAGAAAATGTTTGTCCCAGAGCCTGCACTTATCAGTTACAAGAATAATAGTTACTACACAGTTTAGTATGTGAGGGAAGGACTTGATATGCAGAAAGGGACTCTAACTGGCTGTGTTTTCTAGCTAGACAAGCTTTTTTTAAAAGAACATAACCAGAACTGGAAGCCAGAAGAAAAGGCATACTGCATTTCCCGGATATTCAGTAGTCTATAGGAAGATTTCACTGGAGCCTTTAAAGCTGTATTAAGACAAACTAAAACAAAACAAAAGCATCTGTAGGTTAAGCAGCAATAAAATGTTTCTTTTATCTCAAATAAATTTAACCTAATAAAAAAGCTATTTAAAATGCAACGGAAATTATTATGGAAATGTTATTTGTTACTTATAATGAAAATAGTGTTTGCTGTCTTTCAGTGCGTTGTATACAATGTGAGATCATAACACAGCTAACAGAATACGGAAAACAGAAGCACTGAGTTTCTTTGCTGTCAAAACTGTACTCCTACTCAAAGCAGGGACTTCATTACAAAGCTATTTTTAGTGGGCGTTAAACTGCTTGAATGGAAGCAAGTAAATACTCCTACTTATGTTGCACTCATGTAGTAGCACAAAACAGCACAAGAGGGGAAAAGGCTGGAGACACACTTGTAACTCCAAAGCCCTCACACCAACCTGAGTTTGAGGTTAAATGTGCTCTGCTGCAAAATCTACTTTTGAAAGTGGACTTTGAGCTTTTTAAAATCACACAGCTCTTGCCCAGACATGCATGCAGGCAGTGCTGGGACCAGAATCGGGCAGCACTGACTATTTTGGAAACGTCACCTCTCGTGTGAACTGCAATTGCTTTTTAAGGATTGAAATAATTTGGGATGTGGGTAGTTCCTGATACCATGGATTTTCAGATAAGGACAGAAATTAAAGAATGCGCTTCGCTTCATCACACAGTTTCTCCAGGTCCCTCACACGCAGATGAATCAAGCTGGGACCGCAGTTCCCTTGCTCTTGCTTCAAACTCCTCTGACAGATCACTTGCTACGTCTGGCTTTTGTACAAGGCTGAAAGAGAAATTTCTCTTTCCACCGAGAAAGCAAAATCTCAGCTTCACTAAAGCAAGTGGAAATTTACTGTTGACTTTACAAGGTCCAGGTTTACACGGGTCTTAACAGCAAATAAAATTATGAGAAATTACTATTTCTACAAAAATCAAAGCTCAGAATAATTCACTGAAGTGCAGTAACTTCACGTAGGTAAGAGCCTAATCAGATGCTTACGAGGATGTATGACAACTGCTGTGAAAAGGTTGTATTTTTTTTTTTTTTAATAAATATCAATGCCACAAAACTGTTCCCTTCTCAAGAAGGTCTTTTAAAAAACATAAGTCATTTTGGAGCAAAATACTATTTGAAGTAATTAAATTTATGCATGTTATAGCAGTAAGACATTTAAAAACCAGAATTATCAGATATTTCCCATTGAAAAATATAATATATAACACTAAATGAAGAAGCATCTAGCATTCATATACTTATAACAAAGGTACTCAGCATCAGTTTCCCTGAGTATATTATTGTCAGAGGGAGAAACACATCACTTCATTTTCCACTTTTCAAGTGAAAAGTTTATCCTCTATACAGCTTTTAAAAAGCCACACAAGAAGAGCTGTCAAAGCAAACAGAGAGGAACTGCCTGTTGGTAATACTCATTGAAGTGAGACAGCGTATTGCTGTAGCTTCATAAAATTTTAAATCTGTGCATGGTTTTGGATTTCCTCACACATTGTCTCCAGCTGCCTTCTCCTGCTCTGGTGTTTCCTAAAGCGACCCAATTATCATCAGCCAATTAGTGCTGGAGGAAAAAAAAAAAAGGGCTTCTGTCAGACAGAACTCCTTAAACTATTTAGTACAGGTCCTTAAAGACATGAATTGGAGTTTACAACCCCAATACAAAGACTCATGCATCAAATACATGCAAGTTTGTGAGACAAAAGGAGTGGAAAATGAATTAAAAATTATTTACCACTAAATATAGTGAGGTTTGTAAAAATATTGGCAGTAGAGGTGTATAGTAGAGATCCTTATCACAGCAGTTCAGTCACAGGTGTTTCCCCATATTACTAGATTATCCTTATCCAGAATAAATATTTAATGTTAGTATTAGCAAAGAAAATCTGTAGCTCCAACAACAATCTCTGTGTATTCAAAGCTCAGTGATGATTATCCACTTTAAACTCAATTGAATAGTAAGTATTAAACAATTTTAAACAATACAGGTTTTCCAATTGTAAAGAAAAAACTTCCAGTCCCCAGAGATGCCTCTTCAGGAGCCAGGAGTCAAGCCAGTTCTCCCTGCTGGGATGAAACCCGTTCAGAGCAATGGTCTGCCTTGAACTGATTTTTTTTCCTCACAGATGTCTTCACTATGCACAAGTGATGTATTAATGTAACGCACCCATCCACTGCAATGGAGGACAGGATTCCTGCCAGCAATTTGTCACTTGTACCTCTCAGGAGGTTGCACTTCAACTCGCAGACTTTTCTCCTGCTTTGTAAATCCCCTCCGTTTAGCAAATTTACCCCCACTGTAAACAGCAGTGCTGAACCAAGGTGGGATGATTTTAGAGGAATGATTTGAGTCTACTAGTAGTGACCAATACTTGGTGACTTGTGGGTTAAGGTCTGATCTTGCCAGAGCAGGAGCTGGGAAGGCTCAGAAGAAGATCCCAAGCCTGACACCCACAAAGCCTGTGGCACCCTTTCTGCCAGTGACAGAGCTTTGGGTTTTTGACGGGGGGTGTCCAAGAATCCTCCTTGCTATGTTAAAACTCCCCAGAGTATTAGAAAGATGTAGCAGTTGGATGGCACTATGCTCCTACCAAGAAAAGTCTAAAGCCCACATTTGTGATACAGAAAATACTAGGAAAGGATGGATCCTCAGGGTGTTTTGGATGTCCAAAGAATACAGACGCCAGCATAGGCACTGGGATGCGTAGCTCAGGGGACACTGAAAACATCACATAAGATTCACTGGATGAAATGAGAAAACAGGTTTCTTACTATAACCTTCTCTGAGATGGCATACGAGTGCAAAATGGACTTGATTATTTCCATGCAGCTTAGGTACTAGGTGTTTCTTCCCAGCTTTAAATTCTTGAATACTCTCAATACACACCTAAACACAAATTCAGCTCACATACAAAGATCCCATCTTTTTTCCTAATTCTCAGGAGAAGAGTAGCAAAGAAAGAAAGGGTAGCAGAGACACAGGCCTCTACTGCAAAACTTCTCCACTTTTCTTAATTTTCTAAATTTCAAAGCTCTTCACAGCCTTCTCATTTTCCCAATTCTAACCTCTTTCTCCTGAGTTTCTTCTGACAGGTCTTTCATCACCAGTATATTCATGCTTGACTTTCCACCTCTTCTCTCCCCTTTCTATATCCTGTGCCTTGCATATCCCACCACCCTCGCAGCAAAATGACTCTGTGTAAATGCCTTTCCCTCCACCACTGAGCATAGACACATATACCTCCTTTCCTGGGGGATTTTGCCCCTCTCTCAACCTCTCCTACCTTCTTTTCTCATGAATTACTAAGCCTGCAATTTCTACTGACCTCTTCCGCTTTATTCACTCTTCTTTTTGCATTATTCTTTCTCAAAATTTTATGAGTGGTTTGGGGAAGATTAAAATCATCCCTCCCATTGGAATAACTTTGTTAGGGAACTTAGGGAGGTAGAAGATGACAGACCATCAACTCACAAGCCACATGTGGTACCCTGGGGTCTCCCAGTGTGCATTTGCTCCACCCCTGCTACATCTCTACGATCACTCACGCTCTTCCAACCTTTCTTTTCCCAGTTTCTTCTCTCCTAATAATTCCCATGCTTCTTTCTTTCTAACCAAGCAACTCTTCTCCCTCCAAATAGTCCATTTCTGGAAAAACATATCACAAGTTGTTTTCTTTTTGCCTTTCCTTTTTCAAAACTAAAGTACATCTGCCTGGATTTGGTTATTTCTTACTGCATTTTCTTCCCTTTTTTTTTTTGCTGTTTTGGGAGGAAAAAGATAAAAATTTCTCAGGTCTTTCACACTATTTTGACATGAAATTTTAGAAAAGCAAGGTAAAAATTAAAGACTCTGAAGAAAATAAAGCATGTTTAACAGAACACCATTGTTTATCAGTGTTTTCTTTCAAGGGTCCTGCATTAATCTACCGGGAGAGAAAGAAGTGGCCAAGAGTCTGATGAGGAGGTATGGGGAGGAGGATGGAGATGGAGGGATGGGAAACCTTCTTGAGCAAACCCTGCACCCTTGTGTCCTCCTGCTGAGTACAGCTCAAGAGCTGGGCCCACTGTAGATGAGTATAAGCAGCCACATAGACATGAAACAAGAGCAGAATACTGCATCAGATCCTTCTTCTGTAGGCTCTTTCAGTAGCAACAGTTTCTTTTGAATATAATCACTTTATCTTGTGGTTTTAAATCCAGGCCTGCCTCCAAATAGAAGAAATCTTTATCAGAGATAATTAGTTTTGGCTAGAAGCAATTGGTAAAGATGACTGCTAATGGTTGTGCAATTATTGTTTAAATTATTATTTGTACTTAACAAACACCAATACACGCTCTGTATCACTTCGTACCTACACATTCGCAGTTTCTAGGCATTACTTTTCATAATGCTCCTGTGTGGATGCACAGACGGTGCAGCTCACTCACTGCTACAACACAGCCTACACAGAAGAGGCCAAGCCTAACGGGGCCCCGTCAGTGCTACTGACCCTCGGTCTGTGCGAGGGCACTGCTGTGCTGCAAGGCTCAGCCTGCTGACCAGTTTTCTCCAGTTGCTGCCCGCTGCTCTTTCCCTTGCACATCTGCATCCACCTACAGCCTCTCAGATTAAGCTCAGGGGCTTGGGACTACCTTGGGTGTGTGGCTGATGAGCACACAAGATCCCTGCTGCAGGTGTGAGGCTCCCCTTGTTATCACAAAGCAAACAGGGCTGGAACCTGCCTGCAGCACAGACCTAATGGCCTGCGCTCTGACAGGGCTGCAATGGCCCTTGGGGTTCCCAAGGCAAGGGAAACAGGCCATCCGTGCTCTACATGATGGACACCTAACACTGAGGGTCCCCAGGAAGACCAGGCTATCCACCTTCCTCATTGCCCTGGAGGGACCTTGGGGACTAGCCCACACTCAGCTGGGTCAGACAAGAGTGGACAGAGCCAGGCGAATTGCTTCCATACGCAGCCCAGGCATCCTCAGCTGGCCAAATCTGCTATTCTTAATTGGAATTATTTACAAATGCATTGGATTTCTTTTTCTCTTGTTTTAGTTAGTTCCAGGAGCTATGGACTAGATTAAAAAAAAATAAAAACCTGGGGGCTTTTTGGTTGGTTGGATCTTTTTTCCTTTGGATAAGACAAACAGATTAAAAGCATCTCCAAGCTTTCTATATACTCGTGGGAAGAGTAACCTCTATTAACACAATCAGTGAAATTGCCTGATGGAATCCAAACTGTTTATACAAGCAACAGTTAGAGGACTGGTACGATACTATATAGGTGGAATAAATGGTGCTAAATTCAGCCTCCTTTTCAGTAAGCACAGCATTATATAATTTTCTTACACTACTCAAGATCAAAAGTCTACTTTGTCTTCATGTATAGCATAATCCTGTCGTATTAAAAAAATAAGAGTATAAGGTAAAAAGTACTTGTCCTTACTGCCTCACTATACCTATGTTGTAGGGTACAATAAGAGTCTCTTTTCGAAGTCTCGCACAAGTAACAATGTAAAGCTGTGCTTTATTTGTGCTAAGGAATGCAGCATTAAAACCAGGCTTCTCTGTGGGACATCTCTGGGGGACCCAGAGGAAGCCTTGTGCAAAGTGCTTCCTGCATTTTGCTGCTTCTCCTGGGAGGGGATTAAGATTAGGGACCAAATTCTACCGAACATCCTCAGTTTTTTTAGCTGTCCACAGAACTGGCTTCCTGCAAAGAACCTCATCTAATTAACTTAAACTCATGACTGACTTACACATGCTATGTTATGAAATATAGATATGATGGCATGTTTTCATACTGCATAGCTGAACTGTCCTTCCCCACAGTGCCATCAGGATGGCACTGTGAGCAATATGTTTAATATAGGCATGCTGCCAGCAAATATAGACGTTTCCTGTCCTTTCATGGGTCCCTCATACTATCTTGCCTAAAAGATTGAACATATTCCACAGTTCTAATAACAAACATTGTAACCTTGCAAACAGTGACAACTTGGAGGTTTCTTTAATATTTATATTTTTTGACCCCAAAAGGGAAAAGAATTTACCATACATAGACTGGAAAAACAGTGTGCTAATTTCACTTATCAAAGGCGTTCAAACCAAAGAGCCTGCCACTAATAATAGCGTGTTAAAAAATATTCTTGAACACAACATGCGTTACTATATTTTAGTACATGCTGGTACCTAGCTTTAAATGTTAGTATTTTCACAGAGTAATTCATGTCAGCTCCCAGCTCTTATGGCATCAGAGGATGAGTTCAAAGGAAAGCAGTTTTCTGCTTTATAAAAACAGTTTAAAGATAAAAGCCAGTTTCAACAACAACAAAAAAAGAAATGAAACTATTAATCACTGCATTAGCCAAACAATTCTATGAAAGGCAAATGCCAATCAAAAGAAGATGACAGTATTTTATAGTGAAACCATATTAGTACAAGTGATCAACTGCTGTTGCTTAACGCCTTACACAACACTCAGTGTCTTTCCTACTAAATCATGCAGCTGAGGAAGTGGTAAAAATCATAACAGCTATTGAACAGAGAAGATTGAAACAGAACTATCCTCCTTTACATCACTGGACAATGTCTAATACAGTAATGAATCTATCGATAAAATGGCTTTTCTATCTGCATGAGTATGCAGAAAAGAGAAAGTGACAGAGTATTATTTTCTATATTCATAATTAAAACAAATAAATATCAATCACGGGCTTTAAGCATTTAGTTTTCTGTAGATCTTTCAAAACTTTTTTGACCCAGCATTCTGTGCTCTGGAGCTTATCAATGACACCAGGGGTCAAAAGTGTTAGTGCGACTAAAATTACTTGGACAAAGCCAGAACCAGGTCAGATCGCCATGGGATAGTCCCATAAGGCCTCCTGTAAGCTGCTGCCACCAAGGAGTTCTAAGGAAAAGAAAGGAAAGACCATGAATCAAACATCCCAGAAAATTCACAAGCAAATGTGTTATTAATCAAGGAAAATAAAAACAAAGTTTATTAAAATGCCTTGTAATAGTACATTTCAAAACAACACAAAGACATCTTATGTGATGACCATTTTATCACTGAGGCTCATTCCAATTGAGTTACATTCTTCAAACCCAAAGAGCCACAAGTGTGCCAGAAAAGAAAATAAACACTGGAACGATGTGTGCAGTCACACATCTAATTTGATGATTGATCTCACAATTTAAATAGACACTTTCCACCCAAAATAAATGCAGAAGTCTGTATCAATGGCACCTCT
The DNA here is from genome assembly GCA_013389945.1 of Fregata magnificens. Classification (NCBI taxonomy): domain Eukaryota; kingdom Metazoa; phylum Chordata; class Aves; order Suliformes; family Fregatidae; genus Fregata; species Fregata magnificens. Next base: position 3,903 of record WAAD01003756.1, on the reverse strand, counting down.
GCAAACTGAAGCTAATGGCAGAACTGGTACAATTTAGACATTTCTTTCTATATTTAACCGAGAAGTTCAGATTAGGACCTGAATGAAGTCAGAGGATAAGAAAACAAAGCACAAGTGGTCTACTATGTTCTATTTGGAACAGCATATTAAAATATTTTTAAAATTACTACAACTTTCTCATTTATTGCATAAATATTTATGAAGGGGACGGATCCTCATATGGCATAAACTGCCTTAAATTCATTGGTTTCAGTGAGTCAGGAAGTTACAACAATTTACATCAACCATGAATTTGCCCCAGCATGTTTACACAGGAATTTTGAATTGAATTCTCTGCTGCTCCAACTGCGGGGAACTGATGGAACTGTGACAGTGCATGATTTAGTCTTTTACGCTCTAAACCAACATCAAAAGATGGATCCTGTTTCTCCCCTCCCACAAGCTCTTGTTTACATGAATATTGTCTGTGAAGTGACTCATGGGAGTGGGGATTGAACTATTAGGCCCGCTTTTGCACTAACGAGGCTAATACAGGGTGATATTTGAACTGTATCAAGTTTTTAAGCTAAAGATGGAGGTCAAAGTTACAATTTATCAGTTACATTTTGGAGCCCTTCACTTGATCATGACAATACCATATTCATAATACAATTATTGTAATCATATTTCCAGTATTGCTTGCCTTCAGTGGAAACAGATTGCATTAAACTCAAAAGCCTCCTGAAATGGTACGCGCATTTCAAAGTCAAATAAAGGTTATAGAACAGGACCTTTGAATTCATGTGCACTGTATAGTCAGTACTTGATCACTAGAGGTATTTTTGAGCTTTTGTGAACTTAGCAATTAGTGCTAAAGATAGGATTTACATAAGGAGAGGCAGAATAGTTAATAGGTAATAAGAAGCTTACTGATTGTACAGACTTTAGCAAGGCTGAGGGCTCTACATGATACCTGTGCTGTTATGATTTATTCATGCATACAATTTATTTGCTTGAAATTTATACCAGAGAGCGGCTTATGTCCCTGTTGCTGCAGTAGACATCTTTAAAAATCTCCATAGCTTGTCAGGTGGTGTAAGTCAGCATACCTTCGCTGCAGTCAGTGCCCACTCCTGCCAGGATAGAGCTTATTTTGACTTGTAGTTTATGTTTGAATCTCTATTTCATTAATATTTATTAATGAAAGCAATTGAAAAAAAAATCTTTTTGGTGTATTCTTTCTATCCTTGCTTTCTGAAGAACTTTACATGTTAGTCTGTGCAATCAGTGATCTCCGGTCACCAATAAATAATTATATTAGAATTAATTGTCTCCAGTATTACAAATCCTGAAGTAGCATTATGTAACAATGAAGCTATCAGATTACCAGGAAACATAATATACAGAAAATATGTCTTAATTATTTGAACAGAAGCTGGATGAAGATTTGTCACCTCACTAGCTCCAGAGATCAATGACTGGAACAAAAGAAGTTTTGTTCACTGACTAAACCAAAAGTTTATAAATAGATTTTTCACTTTTTTTCAGCCCTCATAGAAAAGAATTTATTTTTTCAGGGTTTTTTTTAATTATATATTTTTTTAAACTGGGTTAAATAAATGCTTTTGTCTGACCCAAAAAGGAAACTTTGATTAAATATTGTAGTTTTTACCAGTCTATAGAATTATCTAAATTAAAATTTTGGATTTCAAAATAAAAATGTCTTTTCAAATAAGAAATGTAAACTTTATTTAAATATTGCAAGAAATGTTTTCTTGAAAAATCTATTCCCTTATTCATTAGAAGCTTTAAATTTAGTAAAAGATTTTGGAACTTGCATTTTTGGTGAATAATAATAGCAAGTTGAAAAGAATCACCGAACTCTAGTTACAACACTGCCCATAATCAGGGAAGAGATCACAAACATCTCTAGAAGTGAAGAAAAAGCACTGAAGATGAAGCAAAACAGAATGTTGAGTTTATATGGGGAACAATTTTGTTTATTAGAAGTTTTTTGTTGTTGTTGTTTTGGTTTATCAGGTTTTCATTCTTACGAGTGAAAAATTAGCCAGCTGCAGGGGCGACTCAGGGTCTGAAAATAAAGCCAAAATCCTCTTCTCCCCGGCTGCAGCTGAGCTCAGCACTACACCACAGGCTCATTTACGGAGATTCTTCTCCATGCCTCACTCCACGGTATCGCTGTGTCTCCTCCCTGCCATATGTCTTACATCCACACAGCACAGCGCTCCAAACGACTCCAGAGCCAGTTGCTCCCGGCGCCTGCCAGCGCTTACACAAAAGCTGAACTTGACACTCCCAGGCAGTTCCAGGGAAGTTCCTCAGACTCCGCACATGTAATTAACGGGGAGTGCGGGAACATTAGAAAGACCCAAGTCTAATCAGAGGAGCAGTAAAATTGGGAGACTCAAGTAACAGGGAGGATAACAGTTCTCTACAAGTGGCATATATGTATTCAAGATTGTCATACACACACTTTTATAGTCCCAATAGATGTGTGACCCAGAATAAGCTCCACTAGCCCTAGCACTTTATTTAATTTTTATAGATTGTAAGTTGATCACGTAACATGTAGTCTGACTTCCTAAATAACACAGGCCAAAATAACCTCACCCGCTATTTTCCCTCTCCGTTAGTACAGACTGTCTTCATCTTGGAAAATATCACTAATGCGAATATGCAGAAGAATGAGCAGAATGCCGTTTCCAGCACGGCGTCTTTGCCGGAGCATGCTGGCTCCTGCTGAAGCCAATCCAGCCCTTATGCGTGCAGAGGGCAGATCCGAGCTGTCACTGGCTAAAAGGAAACTTTGCAGAGTCTCATGTTACTTTTGCATCAAGAGTTTGGGGTTTATTTTCAGAAGCTCTCAGCTAGGGTCTAGAGGTATTTAGTCTCCCCAGCCTATGGCAGTTCAGCACCAACTACCTTAAGAAATCTGGCTCTGACACTCTGCGGTCCCAGTCTCAAAAATGAGTGTGTGCTCTGAGTGCAGTTACTAGCGCAGAGCCCTTGGAGGGCTCGTGGTGGTTTGCAACAGCCTGATCACAGGACTGGAGTCTTGGATTGCAGCTGCTGCAGGGCAAGAATCATAGCTTTGTTATTTGCTTGTGAGATATATAGCTCCACAGCTCTCAATCTCTAGCAGGATGAAAACACCAGGCAAGCTCTTTGGAAGCAGGTCTAGCTAGTTTGAAAGAATTTCAGGACTTCTTTCATGTCTCCGAGTTCGCAAGCTCACACCACCAAATCCTACTCCAGCAGGCAGAGTTGGTTGGAAAGATAAAATGCTGAGGACCTCCAGGAACCAAACCTTGCTATGTACCTTTCAGAAATCCTGACTGGAACAGCCTGGGTGCAGCCTTTGACCTAAGACAAGCCCTGGGAGGGAGTCACTGTGAACAGTCCCACTTCAGGTTCCCCCTCAAAAGAAATGCCATGAATTGTGCGCTACGTAGCGCTGGATGGCTTTGCAGGTCCCTACTGCAGGTAGCTGCTGCATACATCAGCCATGCCTGGAATCCAATAATACACTGGGAATTTTCCCAGCCCACAGAGATCATCTCCAAGCTATCAAAATAGAAAGCGATGAGTTCCTCGATATTCTGAAATGCTAATATTAACACAGTTTTGGTTTATATCAGATGTAAATAGGACTTTCTTTTAAAGTTTGCTTTTTGTATTGCTGGTTTTAAGATAACAGACTTGAAAGAAAGATTAAACAGTGTCTAAACTTAGTAAACATTTTCCACAAGTGCAAAGATTAAAGCAGAAATGAGTGGTGGTCTGTACTGCAACCTGAATCCCACTAAATAAACCAAAATATTCGCTTACTTGAACATTTAATGAAGGTTAAATATAACCCTTAAAGCATGAAAACAATGATTTCAAAAGTTTCCAAGAGCTTCT
>WAAD01003743.1:4052-24582 GCA_013389945.1 Fregata magnificens | reverse complement strand
CGATCGCGGCGGCGGCCCCCGGCCCCCGCGCCCGCCCTCGGGCCCTGAAACCCTCCCCACCGGGGGCGTGAAGGCTTCCCCCGACGCTCCTTAGCTGGCCGGGGGACTCGCCGACAGCCTGGCTGCGTGCGCTGACTCGGTGCCCTGGATTTCCCGGGGCGCTGAGGTCAGCTGAAGCGGTGGGAGACCTGGATTTTGCCTCCCTGTGTGGGCAGCACAGGGGATTTGAGGAGTGACCGTGTCAGCTGAGGCCTTGCTCTGCCACCAGCTTTGTTCCTGACACCGGTGGGCAGTATTTCTAGGCTTGGTTATCGCTCTTAAATTTGAACATCAGTAATGTTTAAGCTGTTGGTGTTCAAAAGTTCCCAAACTTCAGTTCTTCTTCATTCCATGTGGGAGAAATATTTTTTTTTAGATGCCTCGTGTGCTTCCTGATTTAAAAAACAAACAAAAAAATTAAACAGAAAAACTCATAGCCTTTCATGGCAGTAGGACTTTAGGTCCAAATGCAGTGGAACAGCCCTTTCTAAGACCTTTCACTTGCTGGAGGATGTGCCTCTTGGGTTTGCTGTCCATCTCTCCAGGACCATGCTATAGCCGAGCACAGAAGTGGTAATTCTCTACTTGGGTAAATTCTTTATTTGAATACCACCACACGGTATTCTCTCTTTTCCTATTTTGTATTGCTTGGGGAAGATATAGCAAATTTTTAATAGGTGTTAATATATCTTATAAACTGTCTTCAGAGAATTTTCTTCTGAGCTTTGTATAACTGAATCAGAAAATTCAAAGGATTTAGTAATGAAAGTCAGTAGAAAAAAGATATAAATACACAAATCTGATACGGCTTGTCTTGCAAAGTCTGTTTCTGCATATGTTTTATTCGGAACTTGACGTTATTTTAATATGAAATGTTGCCCTTACTCCTACCTGCCCATAACTCTTATGCACCATTAATAAATTAGAAGATCTAGTTTGTGCAGTTCTGGAAACAAGAATTTCACTTCATCAGTGGTTTGGTAGTGGCTTCTTTTGTGTCTCTACAGAATATCTCCCCAGACATACTGATTTCCATTTAATCTTTCAGACCCATACCCTTAGATGGTACGTTCTCCACCAGTTCTGGTATCGTAAATCAGACTTTACATTGTTATGGGAGGGTCCCACGTTAGTCAGTAGGAGGAAGTTATTCAATATCTGAAGTCAATATCGTATAGAAAGTCTCGAAATGAGCTCTACCAATTGAGCACTTCCTGGAGAAACAGTAAGAGCATGAAGAAATTTTCATCCTGGGGAGCCGTTAGCATCAGCAGGACCAGTCTGGAAAATGGCATGTATTTGTGCAAGCAATGTGACAAACTATACTGGACCCCCTTTTTCCTTGGATTTCTATTTTCTGATTAACTGAAATTCACACTTTTTATAGATTTTGGTTCAAGATTTTTTCTGTTTTCCCTGGGGACTTACAAGGTCTCTCTTGTATGCGGTTTCCCTCATGCTTGGCAGTCATTTGATGTTACAGCCATGCTGTTTGTTGGGACTCCCACAGGTCCTTTGCCTGGTTGCCGCTTTTCATGAAAATTGCAGGGCCTTTGCAGGCTTTAGGGTGTTTGAGACTTGTACTGCTCCATCAGACTTCTTCAGATCTGCACCCAGTTCAAAAGCGAGTGGAGGAAAGAAGAGAAAGAGATCTTCCAATGACATGTCTGCATCCATTTTTCTCATTCTTGGAATTAAATGATTGGATGAGGAGGTATCGTCCAGGGTATGGCATTTAAGAAGTGCTGTAACTTGTACAGAGGAGTAGAATGATGTAGTGGTAATAAAAGTTCCAGGGAGGTTTAGTTTTTAGCTATGGTGTGTCATTCATTAGGTTGCTTGTAGAAAACAGTAATCTCTGCAGAACTTTTCATGTGACTTATAAATTTTATAGGGTTAGTTTTATGGCACTTTCTTTAAGTCTTAATGTGAAGTATATGCAGTAAGGCACGTTACTTGAAACCTAGAAGACAATGGTGATGCAGAGCTACTGATGTTATGGAGTAGGTAGCAGCTGCTACATTTTCTGAAGAATACAATAAATGAAAGACTTAATTCATCACGTACAAATTATTCACTAAATGGAAACAAGAATGTTGACATATTTCATCAAAATATGGAAGAATACAATTTCCAGTACTGAAGAGTCAGGATTGGTCCAGTAGGTTTATATCCCTTAATGCAAAATTGAAGAGAAATCCTGGGGCAGGAAGCATGATAGTTGTTCGGTGGTCAATTGCTTTTTATTGGCGATAGACCTGAGGGCGAGAGGCATAAGCAGTGCATTTTATAGGATCTTGTAAGTTGTGTTTGAGAGAGAAAAATGTTATAAGCACGTTTGTGGACCGTCTTGCAAGCACTTAGGAATTATTTTCCATTAACACCATAAAATGAAGTGAAAACAAATTCTGGAAGAGGGAGAAAGTTTGAAAATTCCTTATTTTTTAAAAACCTCTGCTTTTTCTACAGTTGGTATTGTAAACTTGGAGATTTTGTTTCTGAATGTGTGCTGCCTCATCTGCTTATGCATTCAGTGCCATGGATAAGATGTGATTTTTGTTATTGTCCCACTGTATTAATTTGTCCTCCAACAAATATTAAAAATTACTATTGAACATGTATGTGTCAGTAATGTCTGTATTGCACTCATAGATTAAATTTTAGTTCTGTGTGCTGATGTGGACATAGGCACTGATCTGAAGGACTATGATTGCTCCTTCTCCAGATATCTGAAAAGATGACAGTATCTCCTCTCAGTTTTTGTTACGTGTCAAGTATCATGTCTAATCTGATAGCAATCATACTGCTGCTTTTTTTAAATGCAGGGTATTATAAGCCTGTCTGAATACATGGCATTTTTTAATATCATGCAGAAACATGCTTTCAATTTTTTGTGCTTAGGTTTTAATTTCTGATCTATTCCTGCTTTGTAATTTTACAGTCTGTGTTATCTGTTAGTGTTGCTGTAGTGTTTAGTACCTTGGGAAAATAACACTGCTGCTAAATTGTCTTGCATCTTGCAGAGCCTTATTCTCAATGGAGAAAGAAAGGAAAACCAGAATAGAAATAAGTCAGATGTCCTGTCAGATTGACAGAGGTTGAATTATGGAAAAACACCCCTCTGCTAAATTTTATCATGCTGCAGTTCCTGGTGGAGCTGGTGACAGAAGCTGAAAAGAGCAATGACAATTTCTGCAATTCTTTTTGAGTCAAGTGACCTGAACAGCAAACTGATTGCATATCGACTAACACGGTAACAGCATGGCTGCTAACAAGGCTCAATTGCGGGGGATGCATCCAAATGTGAGGATTAAAACAGAAAAAAGATACTGCTTGGTAATATCTGTTAGCGAGGTGATTCTTTAACCCTGCTTTTGCAGTTGCTAATGATGCTGTAATGGAGGGTGGAAGAGCTGACCACAAGGTTAGGCAAGGGCCAAAAAGGGCTTCAGCAGAGCATGAGCACCTTAAGTGCCAGTTTACATTTTCTTTATTACAGCAGCAACCCTTTTCTTACTTGCATCTGTTTTATTTCTAAGAGGCCTGTCTAAACTGTGGCTCATTTGCTGTGTTTTGGGGGATAGTCTGCCTTGCTGGCAAGCCTTCATTGTTCTTCCTACTGCTATGCTCTTTATTATGGCATGATCGCTTAATCTGATTTTTTTTTCTTGAATTTTTATTGACAAATATTAAAACATGTTAACACCTCATCTGCTGCCTTACAGCATGTGTTCTGTACAGCTTGTCCAACAAGTTCTCAAATATAGAGGGCAGTGTGAAATGTCTAAAGCTTGATTTCTTTAATTATCCCTAGTATGTTGTCCCTTGGTCATTGGTTTTAACTGTCTTGTGTGGATTTAACTTAAAATTTTATGACACAGAATTACTTTGCTGGCTTAGTATTGCTGAATGAAAGAATAAGAGCTAACGTGGAAGGTGTCTTGTCGCAAGACAGCCTCAAGGTAAAATGCCCCCTGCACCTTGCTACAAAACTGACTGTGAGGATAACACCAGCCTGCTCAGAGCATCACCAGAGTGTTTTGGGACACCTAGAAACAAAACCTGTGCTCAGGGTAGCAAGTAGAGGCTGTCAGAACAAAGGCAGGAGGGAATACCAAGCCTGGGGAGTCTTATGAGAAAACCTGACTTCACCTTGAGAAGCAGCCGTGGTGTGCACTGTTCTGTTAGAGCATCATGCCGTGGTATTTCTAGCCATCCCTTGAGGTTCCAGAGAATCATTGTTGCTCTTACGTATTTGTTATTTCTGGCATACAGCATACTGGAGCTCTCATCTGAGTTGTCAAAAAAAAAACTCTGTCAAAATGCTGATATTACATTTATATCTCTTAGTTTCTGTGACTCTTGCCTGTTCCTGGGTATGTTTGCAGTGTATTTAGTAACATTTATTAAAGAGAATGGCTCGCTTTTTCCTCTTATAATAAAGGGAGGCTTTTGTTTGAGCTATCAAACATTTAAAACTGGTGTAATAAACAGAATCCTTTTGTAATGTTGTCTGTGTAACAAACACGTTTTAAACATCAAAGTTTATTATTAGCATAGATTGTTCTTCAAAAGCGACTTCTGAAATGCATTGCAAATCGTTCCCTTTCAACTAATCCGTATGCATATGCAAATCCTATTGAAACTGTTTGCTTCTCTGGGATTAGCACTTGTGTATTCAGAGTTTAAAAGCCTGCATGAATGTATGGGGGTGGTGTGTGTAGTAAACCAGAATGAGTGTGAGCATTAGTCTTTTGAATTCCTGACTCTGCCAGAAAACATAAAGTGCTGCTGCTGAGTTTTAAAAAATACGTTTTTTTTTTTTTTTCCTCATTCGCCATAAGGTAGAGAATCCTTAAACTAATTGTATATAATTTAATTTTGAAATTAGCGGTTGATCTGATGAGGTTGCTTGCAGTGGTAAGTCCTTGGTGTTGCAGAAGGAAACTTCTGATCATTAAAGGTGGAACATTTGCACCATTGTTGTAATGTGACTTTTGTCAGCCTTAAGTGCACAGTGAACTATATCCATAAATATACCATTTTATTTCAGTTTTTGTGAAGATGGGATTGGCCCATGTGCTGACCAGTCTTAAACAGTGACTTGCTTAACGGGTAACTTTATTTACTGCCAGTCACTAAGACTGCTGGTGGATGGTCAGGCCCACCAAGTCAGGGTACTTTGAGATGCTTGTTAAGGGATATAAACCTTAGCTGGATGTGGTATTGGGCTAGGATATCTGTTGGCATCTGGGCATGCCAAATCCTTTGCTAAGGATAAAAACATCCCTTGAACATCTGGAAGCTTATTGTCCTGTTCATATGATGCCTAGATTCTTGGGGTAGTGCAATCTTTAATGTATATTTGTAAATCAATGTTGTTCACTTGTATCAAGCTCTTTTGTGGTTTTCCCTTAGTTATTTGAGTTGTGTGTGCGCTCACGCCCAAAACACCATGGCCAGACTCTGTCCATCATAGGATCTAGTTAGTATTTTGTGGAAAACAGAAAATACAGCATAGTATTGTATTGTACAACTCAGAGATAAGTCTGTAGAATATAGAACTACTTTTTGAATAGCCTCTCTTTACATATTTTGATATTTCATTAATTTTATCTTTTCAGAGGTAACAGTCTTCCTGAGATCCATGTAGACTTGTTTTAGCAATGTATGCTCCATTTTGTTTTAAGAAGTAAGCTGGAAAGTTAGTTGGCAGGTGGATGGGACCATGTGGGCTTTCTCTGTGTTATGAAAATTATCCTGACTGTTAAGTGTGACTGTTAGGCACAGGGGCTCAACTAGTTTTCTTAAGGGATTATGGAAGTTGAGGACTCTGGCAAACTTCTTTGGTGTCAAGTGGTTGCTCCCTGTGCACACCCTCAGTTAATAAAGCATTTTGAGAGTTTTTGGGTTTAAATACCTGTGCTGTGTTTTCTTGGCTGTTACTGCCTGTAATGCTGACAACTGGTTCATGTAAATGTGCTCATCCTTTTCTTGCCAATGCCTGTGCTTATAATACTGAAATGTCGTGTCAATAAGCTGGCTTCCACCAGTATTAGATTTAAAAATGTGGAAGATATGTAAGGAAGAGATGATTAAAATTTCAAGTGTGGTACAAAAATTTTGCCATGAAGAGCTTTTTCTTGCTCATTTGAACTGCCTGGTGTCTGTGATTTGGTTGGGGGCTGGGGTGGGGCGAGAAGTGGTTTCTTGATGGGTACTGTGACAGTCAGCACATCTGACTTCACTTTGTTATCTGCTGATAAATGGTAACTAATGTGAAGTAGCTAGACTGTGTGCTTTGGCCCTCAGTTTGCTGTTGTTTGGTTTTCTTTGATTTTGTTTTTCTTTTGGCTCTTGATTTATAGCCCTTGAATGAAATTTTCCTGTAAGTTCCAAAACTTCAAATTAACTTTTTAAGAAATCTTACACAGATAGAAACAGAAGGCAAGTTTTTTGAGCATGTTTCAGTCATCCATGTCAAGTGCTCTGTTGTCCTAGGTAGCAAATGCTGCATTCACGCAGGAACCTCTGCGGAGAAATGGAAAATCTTTACTAGCCATTGGTAAACTGCAGCTGTACATATGTGTTTTGCAGTTACTCGGCATTACCATTTTAGCAAAAAGTCCTTGCATTGTCCAGATTATTTACAGCCTTCTCACTGGGATTAATTTCTTTCATGCTTTACACGTACATGCACAATTGAAGCCTTAATGTCCAGCAGAGCTTCTTCTGAGGAAGACAGTCATCTTTATCCTTACAACATCGAGGTGAGATCCAGCCATACCTGATGAGGTGAGGGCGACGCTGGGTGCTGTGCTGTAGCCGTGGGCACTGGGCAGAGCTGGCAGCACCTGCTGCTGTAGGGCTCCTATGTGGGCAGGAGTTGTCCCACCTTCTGGGGAAGCCAGTGTGGTCCCTTCGCAGTGCAAGTCAACAGTTGATGTAACTAGGCATGAAGCAGATGTGGTAGGAAAATGGAAATTTGTTTCCATGTGATGGTGACACATATATAATTTGTTTGTGAATTATTTATGCTTTGTTTGTGAAACAAATGTCACTTATCTTGGATTTTAAAAGTAGTATCTAGGACTTGTTCTCAGTCAAGGGATCCTCTGCTTTCCTTGGAAGAAAGTAAAGCAGTGCGCTGCTATCAGCCAGGCTTTGTGGGGTTGGTATCAGCTGTAGAGAAAGCAATGCCTCGCTCAGAGCATGAGCGCTGGTTAATCACCTGGGTGAGCTTTAATTCAGAAGAAGATTTATTATAAAGCTGGTATAAGACTAAAAAGCTAATAGAATTTTGTTAATAAATGTGTGAATACATATTCTTTTCTGGTTTAGTATAATAGACCCCAAGATTTCTAAGCACACAAGATACTGCTGTGTTACGTACCTTCTGGAGTGTCTTATCACATGCGTGCCCTTTGAAAAGGCCAAAGATGGTTTTCAGAGTCACAAAAACAATTTTAACTTTAGAGCTTGAAGGAAAACAAACCTTTGCTTATCTGCACTTAATGAAGGAACATTATTGGGATATGCTGGAGAAGTATTTTTTTTCATAGAAAATTGGATTTTGTGCATAAAACTTGTTAATATTAATAAAGACAGGTCATTACTGGTTTCAAGTCATATATGCAAACTCCAAGAGATGTAGTGTGTTAGTGGTGCTTCTGTTGGTGATACTTTTGTATTAAAAAAAAAAAAAAAAAAAAAAGTGAGTAAATCAGCTTCAGCTTAGCATATATACAATTGACTTGCTCTCATCATTTATGCCTCTTCTGATGGCTGATACAGTTGATTGTGTCTTATGCATCATAATTTACAGTCTCACGGAAAGGTATGTTTAGATTTAAGCTGCGCAATAGTGTAACTAATGAGAAATATAGGAAATTTATAGCACTTCATGATTGATTGGATAAGTACCTAGACATTAATTGAAATCTGAGGACTCCCAGCTGTCTTTAGTTTAAAAGAAAAAAATCTTTCTGGACAAGCAAAACTATTGCTTCGTAGTTATTTTGGAAGTACTTTTCATGTTTATGGAAAACATGGTGGGAATGGAAAGGTGGGAGGTTGGTAGGTGTTTGGGGTTTTCTTTGTGGTTTTGTTTTGTTTTGGTTTTTTTTGTTTTGTAATTTGCCAGTGCTTGTGTAACTAGTGTGTGTCCTCTAATCACCTGCAGGAACTGATTAATTTCTACCTATAGCAGTATCACTTAGCCCCTTATTTTACAATCTCAGCGTGGCTTCAGTTGTCTTCCCCTGAGATTGCGCATTTTGGCCCCAATTCAGTATGGCAACTTGCCTGTAGTCACCAGTTTCTGCTTATCTTCCCTCTCCCTGTTTAGCAGAGAGGCACTCGGGCCTAACTGTTGTGTGACAAATTATCTGGATAAATACTTTACATTAATCTCTCCATTAATAATGCTGTTGAACCGGTCATCTCTAAAGAGATCGCACAGCTTTCTTCTGTGCTGTCATTCTGTAAATGTACCATTCTTGCTGAAGCTTAGTCTTGTGAAAATGTCTAAATTTTCCCATTAAGTGCTTAAAAAGTAATAAAACTAAAGCCATTAGCCTTCACTCGTCAGATCTGTATCAAGAGAAATATTCTTCAGTGCAATAAATCTGATCAAGTGTTCGACATTTATATCATTCGAATTCATTCTCTGGAAATGGACCTTTGAAGGTAAATTGCATTAAGTACGGCAGTTTAAATTTTTAATACAATCTTATTGTAACTGTTAGCAAATGATTAAAGTGCAAAGGGGGGGCTTATATGTTTTGTGAGATTTATGTTACGTGCTATATGATGCTTCTACTCTGACGGGTTACTGCTTTTATGACAGCTGAATGTGCATAAAATCCACAAAAACAAATAAAGAATTTAGTCTTTAGTAATAGAGTAGATGACTTTATATCTGCTATTGGATTTGTGGAGATCGTTTTTGGAATGGGATTTATTTCACCTGCGAGTGAAGCAGCAGTCTTGGTAACAATATGCATAACAATTTTTCTAATAGGAATTAGTGTGTCTGAGAGGTGGATTTTGATGGCTGAGGTGTTTTATTTAACCTTATGTAGATCCTTGATGGTTTGAGGAAGGTTTTTCTTCAAAGTACAAGAACATTGCTGTATTTCTTGATTTTGATGGTGAACAACATACATAACTTAGGCTTCAGAAGCAGTGATGTGTTTGTGTATCTTCTGGATGTTGCTGTAGTATTGTTTTTGCTTTGCACAATGTGTATGTTCTTACATTGTAATTCAGTTTTGTACAGGAGATTGTCACCTTTGGGTGCAGCTGCACCAGTATTGTAATAGTGAAGCTTGAGTGTCTTAAAAGTACCTCAAATTCTTTTATTTTGAAAAATTCTGCTAGGGAAGGGTAACAACTGTGTGGTATGTATCTAGTGCTCAAAAGCCATCAAGCTGATTTTGTGCAAAGATGTAGCACATCTTGAAGACAGAGCTGCTGATGTTTGAGGCAGACAGTCAGGAGGCTGGAAATATGAGACACGATACCTGATTTCTTTTTGTTTTTTTCTGAGGAGAACATTCACATCTTAAGGAATAATATCTGTATTTAAAGTGAGGGAAGTAATATTTGTTCAAATTATATAGTGAACAACGTTTTTGACATATCCCAGGAGTCAGCTTAAAATGGACAGAGCTGTTGAGGGTTTTGCTGGTCCTCTGGACCTCTGATATGCCCAGATACTTCGAATCAAAGCATGGATGACTCCTCTATGTGTAAATTGCCTGCTTTGTAGTATTTGACCTGCCATATGACTGTGTCTACCAGATGTGTTGGGAGCGCAGGGGAAGACAGAAATAGCTCACCATTAATTTTAATCCACCACTGCAGAACTGAAGTGTGCCTTCAATTATACGGTTTTATTAATCAAGCTGCAGTTTGGAACAATATCATCATACTTGCATCATGCAGTGATAGGGAAAGTGCAATGTGGTTGGAAAACAGGATAAAAATAACAATTTGGGTTAGAAGACAAAATGCTGGGTTTGATTAAACATATGCATTACAACTTCTCTGCCTGTGCAAAGTTTGGTATTAAAAACAGGGAAACAAAAGAGAACCAACTTAATGACAGAGCCAACTCTATGGATTTTTATTTCAAATAGATGCTGGCTGAAAACAAACTTTGAAGAGTGTTACGAAATTGCCACAGAATACCAATGCAAAGTCTTGAGTATTCATTGGTTAAGTAGTTAATACCTAGCTGTAACAGAGCATAAGTGAGGCTGGATATTTAAATGCTAAATAAAATTAGGTAGCTTTCCACAAGCACGATTAACCATTAGCAGAGCATCAGAAAGGTGGACAGCGTAGCTTGCGCTTGGACTGCCTGTAGACTGCATTCTGGTTTTTATCCTGTCTTCCAGCTACATGGTACTTGTCTTGCAACTTCAGAGATTAGCGTCTGTCTGCTTTCTGCCAATTCAGGCTGGAAAGGGAGTTTATGTCAAAAGTTTGTGAACCAGCTTGAGATGGTGCAAAACAGTAGATTGCGTCACCCATGCTTGCAGTGATCATTGACTCTAGACCGTGCTTTTCATCCTCTGTGAAGGGCATGCTAAACCCTGCCCGTACGGCATCCAAACTTGTCTTGCTTACGAACAAGCTAGTTTTAGGACTGTCGCAATACTTCAGAATTTGAAGACATGTAATTTCTATTCACAAATTACATTTTTCACTCTGCTACACGGGGGGCACAGCCCTTGTTTTGGGACCAGATGTGCTGTATATGCACATATTTCTGTGATGTCAAGGCACGGTTGCACCTCTGGATTCAGAGGCTTTGGGTTTTTAGGAAACTATTTAAAATCATTTTGGCAGTTAAAAAAAAAAATCATTGATTATTCTAATGAGAGGCCTCCTTTTCTGGTAACAAAACCTTTTCTTCACAGGTGAATTAATAGAACTCTCTGAATGAGGCATAAGTTAAACTGAATTTGATTTAGTAAATGTGAATAAGTTTATTTCTTCCTACAAGGATGGATATGTCTCATTCTCACTAATGTGAGAATGTAATGTAATGCTTTCTGTCATTTTGTGTGCTATTAGGGAGCTTATTAGATGTGCCTAAATCTTTAAAAAGTATAAATATTTTCTATGAAAACTGTAATTCAATAGCATGCCCTACAAAACAGCCTTTCCATGAAGCTACTTCAAAATGTAAATGTGAAATTGCTTGCCAGGTGGTAAAATTCTTAAGCATGGTATTGTTGTATGTTATTTAATTCTATGTTTTGACATGATTAATATGATTAATAAACAATTGTACATTTTGACATAGAATTAAATAACATACAACAGTACCATGCTTAAGAATTTTATTCTTAAAGGATAGTTAAAACCTGAATTATTTTATTTATGGGCATTTTACGAAACACATAAATTTGACATTGTGTTTGAATGTGCTATTTTCTGTTTTTGGGGTTTTTTTTCTTGTTTCAACATTTTTTTTCTTTAACCTTTGTATTTAAAATTGTACCTTTGTATGGGAAATAACAGGATTTATGACTTAATTCCATTGTAATGGAAAGATCAACAGAGCTTCATGATTTACTGGTTAGCTAAATCCATGTGCAAAAGTCTTTACCTGTGTGTCTGACACAGTGTTTGCCTTATAAATCCTCAAGCCATATGCTTCTGCTTGCAATACAGTTTGAGTAGTGAAGAAAACATACACTTATTTTTTAAATGTCTTTAGATGCCAGATGTTTTCTAGATTGTCTGGCGGATTTATTGGCATATTTGCTTACCTAATATTGGGAGACAGTGATTTGCATCAAAGTTGGGAATAAGTGATACGCAGTGTTAATCAGTTACCTGTGGAGGAAGAAAGATATATTGGGATTGATTAGAGATATTTAATACTGAGTCTTATTTATAACTGTATTTTTGTATCTGGTAAAACAAGAACAGTTGTTATTTCTGAGAGCCAGAGCTGAAATGTATATTTCAATGAAAGCATCGCAGAAAACCAAAGGTACCAGTAAGGTGTGGTTTTAAATTTATTTTAAGGAGAATTGTATTAAAATGTTTTAGAAACATTGACACTGAACTAGCCCATTGTAGCTAAACTTGATGATTAACTGTGGTGATCATGAAACAGCATTTTTCAGTATAAAATATTTGTGTTCATACATATATTTCCTATTCAGTTGTATTATGAAATAGCCTAATAGTTCTTGGAAACTGTCTGAGGAGTTATAAAATTGTTTTACTAGGGTGAAAGGATTGTGCATTTTAGTAATAAGATGCAACTTCAAGCTCTTTCGAGGAGCCTGTGTAATAATATAATAAAACTATAATCTAATAAAACTACCAACTTTTCTCTGTAATGTACGTTATGTTCAGTGTATACATTTCTTCTGTTGATTAACTACAGCCAGGATGAGCTTGAGCTTGCTTTGAAGAGCCTGCTCTGCTACAAGTAGACTTGCTGCTGAGCAGTGTGTTATCCCATCATTCCCAGAAGAATATAAATGGGTGTATCACACAATTATATATAGCTTAAAGTTTTAACTATTCCACATTAGAGAAGGTGAAGACTAATATAGATAAGCAAAGTATATAGCATTACTTATCCTTGTTTGTTCATGTTTTGCAGAAGCTATATTTCTAGCTTCAGAGCTGTGTACTTGGCTGTCCTGGTAATTTTTTTTCATTCCAAAATTAACATGAGTAGCCTTGACTTTGTTCCATCCTGAAGGTAACTGTTTATTACAGTTGGCATTTAAATCCCCCAAGTAATAGGAGCAATCACACAATACCTTCATTTCCAGCAAATTAACAGCCCTACAAGGTAATTGAGACATAAATGAAGATAAATTTGTTTTAATATAATGAGATAAAGGGAATTCAGATAAGAATTGGATCCTATATTAAAACTTGTCTTCCTATTTTGGGAGCAACTTTGAAGCACTCACTGAATTAATCTTAAATAAGCTTTTGTCTACATTATAGCTTTATATTAAAATAGATACCACAAGGAAGACAATGTGTTAATTGGAGAAGACAGTCTTCTCTATCAGTGTATAGTATTCATTCACAGGTAGAGAAGGATTTTGCTTCTTATTAGAAACTTACTTGTGACAACAGACACATATCAGCACTTCTAAAAGATTAATTTATTTGCATAATTTTACCTGCCTAATGTAGGAGTGATAGCTTCTCTTCAGCTTAGAAAACTAAGTGGGTTTATTTAGCATTACCAAGTTAACACACCTTTTTAAACGTTTTGGAAAGCAGTATCCAGTATTACTGTCATTTCAAAAGTGATGCAGAAGTTCAGTATTTAACAATGAGAGAAGTGAGGGAAACAGAGAGTTACTGAGTCTCCAGAAATAAAGCTCTGGAAGCTTAGAGCCTTCGACATTTCTTCCATGTACTGAGAATACTGGTACAGGCTGCAGGGAGAAATACGCTGTCATTGGCAGCGGTACATGCTTGGGAAGGGAAGGCAGGAATATTTGCTGCTTGTCTTTTCGTGGTGTGAAATTGTGGTGGAGATGCCTTTGTTCTTAGCCAACTATTTTAATAGCACGTTACCTTTTGACTTGCCAGCTGAAATTGTTGCATTTGCTTTGGCATTGGCATTGTTTAATATCATGTCTCCTGTAGTTAGTCTTTATTGAAATCCCTGTTTTAATTTTTTGACTCTTTTGAACCTGCAAAAGCAGGTAGTTTCACATAGCAGAAATAGAATAACAGCACTTAAAATGTATACAGTGGTTTAAACATCTACCTGCTTACCTTATGCTCGCTGGGGAAGAGGCACATCTCATGTGAAATACCCTGTTTCCTTGGTAACCGGAAGGCTGGGTTGAGATGCTTTTCTTTCTAGATTGTGCATAGGTGCTAGAGAAGTACAGGGAAATAATACAAGAGTGAAAGCTATCTGGTTAATACGACTACCCTGTGCTTCAAAGCGTGTTTTAGTCAAGTAGTAAAAAAGCAGGTATCATGTAGGTATGTAATCAAATTGTTCTAAGAAGTAAAGATTTGTTAACCAAGCACTTAGTCCTGTAAAACTTCCTAATGCTTTTGGNTGGGTCAGATAGTTTGACTCTTTTCTTGCTGTGCAGGGTCAGAGGTAAGTACCAGCATGCTTCATTTTCCCACCCTTGTTGGTCACGCTGTAATGTGAAATAGAGGTTATCCTGGCAAGTAACATCATAGTCTGTTAGAACATTAAGTGGATTTGTGTTCAGTGCAGAATAATAACTCATCTCTATGGGTATGGCTTTACAGCACACTGTTTCTACAGGGAAAAACAGCTTAAGAAATTTCTGGCTGTATGCTGTGCTTTAACTGTGCTCATACTGGCTGATTGTTGGCCCAAGGCTTAAAGTAGATCACTGAAAAGACCTGGGTCAAAAAGTTCTTAAGCTGATTTTCCTGCTAGAAGTGGCATCTCGTGCAACTACATACTACGTTGCGTACTGCTTTTGTGCGTTTTCTTGCCTCGGCTTCACATATGACATGCTTGCACACAAGAATACCACGTTGAATTGACTGCTAATAATGTTACATGGAACAGGTTAATCATTGTTGGAAAGAACTGAAATGGGTAAGAATTCTGAGGATGAGACTTAGGGGTTTTCTATGTATTAACATTAAAGGAGAGGTCTCTTGGCAGAGACATCCCCCTCAGCAGGACAGGGAGGTGTATGTTTGTCACGGTAGAGAGCAGCACTGTCATTACACTGCTGTGCTGCATGTGGACACCTGAATCTTCTCTTGCTTGGAACGGAGAGTCAGTCTACAGACCCAGCAAGAAGTTTCCCCTTAACACATTTGTGATTTGGGTTTTTTGTGGGGGTTTTTTGGTGTGGGGTTTTTTTTGTTTGTTTGTTTGGGTTTTTTTTAAGTCTGTAGTTGTTGAAAATGTTGAATTTTTATTGGCAACACATTTAGGACACATGCAAATATGTGCTGTTTTTTTCCCCCCAAAAAAAGTAGCTCGAGAAATTGCTACATCCAAGCCCAAATACTATAGGATTCCAGTACTCGTTTCTGTATGACAGCTGGCACGTTGTATGCCAAGCTCGCCTTTTAGAGGGAGAAGTATAAAAGTTGTTTAGCCTAAAAGAATGGATAGAATTTAAAATAACAGACACAATGGCCTTAATAGTGGATACTTACATTAATGTTTCCCATTCAAAAGCATTTGTGGTTAGTGCTTGCTCTTATAGTTATTACTGCTTCGCCTGTAATACGTAATTGTGGAATAAATTTATTTTTATTGAACACTTACTTATTGTAAACATGGAATATTAAGCTAAAATTCAGCTGCCGTAAAAATTTAAGTTGCTATATATCTTAACTTCCCACAATGTGTTTTCCTTAGGCAGGGTTTTTCACATGAAACAAGTAAACGGTCATCAGCGGGGCTTATGGGCAGAAGCAAATTATTTTTATTCATCTGATGAAACATGATTTTGTTAATGTATCAGTTTTATTAGTTATGCTTCTTCCACTTTCCCTCTCCTGTTCCCTGCCAGATTCTGTTGAGGTTACTGGGATTTTTTAGGAACCAGGACTTATACAGGAATTAGTTAAGGTATGTCTAATGGTATTTGTGCCCTGATGTTCGTATTGTTGGCTGGAGATGCTAGCTGGGGTACTTTCTGCTGTATTAGTTTCTCTGTTCTGTAGGAATTACAGGAATAAAGTATGGTGACCACTACTGATACTGTAAAATACTTTTTAAAAGCAAGGATTAGTCCATGGAAGTGTTAGTTTATCAACAAGAATAAGGCAGTGACAAGAAAAGTTTGAAGTGTCGAACGTGGAAAGAGTGTGTTCTCGCCTGCACGTTAATCTGACCCACTTGGCAGAGGCCCTTTAGCTGCTCTATGTGCAGACACTGAGCGCTGGGATGTGCCCAAATAACTGCAACCTCAGGATGATGCATATTCTGACAAAACCAGATACCCAGCTGGGGAGGGAGCAAGTGACGAGCACGTCAGCTCCAGAAGTGACGCTAGCAGTTGCAAGGTCAAGCTGGATGATGGAGTTCCTGGTTGTCCTCGCATTTGGTGTTCGAAAATGGAGGGTTACAAATTTTGTGATGTTTCTGAAGCTCTTTCCCTCCCTTGCAATATTAAGCACTAAGCAAATATTTTGACATTGTGTTCATGTAAAATTAATTTTTTACAATTTTTATCAACTAAACAGAGAATCAGATTTCTTAGTAAGCCTCGTGATGAAACGTTAATTTTCTCACACTTAAATATCACTGCCGTCTTTGACTATACAGTGACAGCATGCCCCTTTCAAAGGTGCAGTATAGTGCATATATTGTTTAACCTCCTTATAAATCATCATTTTATCAAGTATCTTGTGTAGCACCAGTTACAGCAAGGTTAATAACCTGTGCTTTTTGTAGGCAGAGATCTCTTGATAGTCTGTAAAAGCAGTCAGATCAGTAATTTTCATGAATGTTACTCCAACCCGCAAGTTTGCAAAAAGAATTAAAATTTGTTGTAGAAGTTCAAAAAGCCAACATTCATTTTCAGAGGTCTGGCTGTTCCTGTTAGCAAGAGCATTTGAGTTTCATTTAAAACTAATTCTTCACCTTTTACAAATCGCTAATGGGTGATGTGAATTGGACAGAGACTTTCTGCAAAGAGATGGTGATGTTTGCTGTTCAAAGTGATTGGGGGGGGGGGCGGCAGTGGTAGTGTGCACTGTTTTAAGATGAAAGGTAATCTTTGTGTAAACTTTCAGATTCCACCACACCACACCACCACCCCCCCCCCAGCAGTTGAAATAGATATTCATGAGCGTTTGTTCCTTCTGCTGTTTTTCAGTCATCCATGAGCTTTCCAACTTCAGCTGAAAGCTGTTTTCTGTCTGTCACTAAGTGGAAGAAAATTTACTGCACAATTCTTGCATTCCCATCTTTTGCACAAAGTGGCAGGTTTTAACTGAACATGGTGTTTGCTCATAGTCAGACACACAGCGGAGATAAATGGTCTTATACATGTTTTTGAGAAACCAATTTTGATTTAAATTAGTGGTAATTTGAGAAGACTGTCTGCATCTCCTAAATACACACTACTTTTGTACCAGTGATAAATGAGGAGAGAAATATCGCCAGATATTACAGGTATTGTATGCCTGGAGTGTTCCCTTTTATTATTTCAAGTGTTCCTTGGTAAAAAGCAACATAAAGGGCGCAGCGGTAACTATTCACTGCCTTTTTGGGAAAGAGAGCGGTGATCAGATTGTTGATACCTCTGGACATTTTCCAGGACCTGTCTTAAAACCAGGGAGAGATCAGGTCTCGGGCTAGGCGAGGTTTCCCTAAACACATCTATTGTGCGATGCAGAGGTACCTTTGTGTTTTCAGTTTTAAGAGGTGTGGAGCTAGATGAGACAGTCTTACCTTGTGTCTTGAACTTCTTGTAAGGAGTATTTTCCCCCCAGGTCTCTGCCTTTCTTGTCCTCATACTTGAATGAAGCTGTGCTAATGAGATTTTAGAGACCCGGCTGCCCCTGCCAAAGCAGCCTCACACTGCACGAGAAGTTGACATGTGAACAGCCCTTTGAACCAAGGAAAGACAACTCTGTCAGAGCAGTTACTCTGGCAACAGTATTTCTAATGGTGATTAGCTCGGAAACCAAGCACAAAGAGGAGTCGGTTCATTATGGAGGCGCAGCTCTGGGTTTCGGGGAGAGGAGGTGACCTGCTATTCCTCCTGTGAGTGAATTTAGTCCTCTGATAGCCAGCCCCACGCCTTGAGAGAGGAATAGGAGAGCTTTGTTTAGCGAAAATTAGTGTATGGGTAACTTTTTTCTATGTGCAAATGGAAATGGTGGTGGTTTGCAACACAGATCTGCTGAGCTGGAGTGCTGAAACCTTTCTTTACAGCTCGGGGACTGCTAGACCACCGAGCTTTCCTGCTTAGTGGTACAGTCCTTCCAATAAATGATCCAGCGAGAAGTTAGCAGGAGCTGCTTACGAATGAGTAGTTTGACTAACAAAAAGTAGTGTTTGAGATGAAAGTGGCAGGGGGTGGGAAGGTTAATTTTGTTTTGGTGAGCTAGGTCAGGCATGGAGGAAGAGGCATTCAAGTCAAGAGCTTTCTCTCCAAACTTGGACATTTTATTCATCTTGCAGGCTAGGAATTTCACATGCTTTTAATTAACAAGGTCTTAAAGCAAAATATAATATCTAGTCATTATGGCTTGTGAAATGAAGTTTAAATGTATAAGAAATAAGCATCAGTCTTCCCCAAAGACCAAATATTTGCTAAATATCAATTCTCCTGGTTTACAACTCTAAGTATCCTTGGCACATCCCTGTTTATTTGCGGAAGAGTTCTTGACTTTGCAAATAAATTTTGTTTAGCTTCTCATACTACAGATAGATGGCTTACAGTAAAAATCTCTCTGAAATTCATAGCTTAATTGAGTATATAAAAATAGAGAGAATGCCATTGATTTTTAAAAATAGTTGAAATGCTTGTCACTATCTTGATTATTTTTGATATCTGCCACATAGATGAAGTCAGTATTCATCTGTTTTAGAAACATATCTTGGCAAGTATATTTACATTAAATTCAGAAGCACTGAATCATCTTTGGGATGAGATAGAACCTGAAAGCTCTGAGGCAGAAATATTTCTGCTTTCTTGCATTTTCTATTCACTTTATAGAACAAGTTTGTTTTAATTGTATAGCTTCCTCTGGACTGACATTTCAATTACAGGCACTTCAATATTAATCTGAAGATTATTAATCTGAAGATTTTGACTCTGAGTAGCCTTAAATTGGTTAATGAATTATACTAGTTGTCTTTCATTAACGGCAAAAAGATGTTTAGGTACGGCCACAGCTTACATCAGGCATTCCTGAAGAGCAATATTTATTGCTGTATGTTTTTCAGTAGAGGTCCCACCTAGCCACTCAGCTGCCTAAACTGTTGTGGTGGTGGTACTGCCTTTTGGAAAAAAAAAATGCATACTTTTGGATGTATTTTGATATACTCTGACAAAGTTGCTCATAAATCCAGCGTGAACTTGTATATAGTTGTAGCTGTGGAAACAAAATGTGTTGGTTTAAGAATTTTTCCTACCACTGCTAAGCAGCTAATGAGTGATTGCTTTGAGTCCTAACAAAGATGTAATAACAGAAATGGGGTTTGGGCTGAACGAGCACTATAGTGTGGCTGTTCTCTGGATCTGGTGTTAGTTCTTATAATTATGGTGTATTTCTCTCTTGCTACACAACCATTTAACTGTGGTTTTTTTCCTCCCTAACTACTGTGTCTGAAGATGTCAGCAGCAGGAGTTAGCAGATCTGTGGGGTTTTGAGTGCCAGCCATTTTAAGTTTTGTGTATTTCAGGGCTTTCTTCTCTGAAATAGAAGATATAGAAAATGTGAATTTGCAGCAGCACTGCTGAGGAGATATGTGCTGAACCCCTTTTATTGACTTCTGATGGGCAAGATTTAGGTTTCATCTCTTCCCTCAAGGTAGCTTTAGAAAGAGCACAGTAGGTCTTTTGACAGTCCAGCGATTGCCCCACAGATGATCAGTCACGTCTTTCATATGTTGCAAACTTTGAAGGGTCAGGGTACTCCTTTAGGTACTTCTGAAGCTCGTATCACCATCATATCCAAGGGCAAGTAGCCCTGAGCACTTGAATATTGAATGCAGTCTAATTATGGAGTGACGGCTACATGACTGCAATGAAAGAAGCAAAAACTGTTTGGTGTCTCAGAGGGGAGAGGGTTGCCTAATGAAGAGAGGGGAGAGGCAGGAGGAATCGTGCTCTGGCGGGGGATATTAGACATGTTGCTGAAATGGAGGGGGAATTGGGAAGGTTTGGCAGCTCAGAAGGGGATTTCCATTAGGGGGCACATCGTTTTTCTAACGGACGGAAGAGCTAAGAAATTTGAGGCTAAGAATGGTCTGTTCTAGAATTTGTAGCATAATTTTAAGTAGGTAACATTAGATCTTCTGCTGCAATTTTACCATTTTTACAGAGCACAGGAAAAATTACCCTTTGTGCTGCTCTGCGTAAGGTTTAGTTTCCAGCTGCTTTGTGGATTACTCTTCACATTTCCAGAGTAACAATTTGTGCTTTTTTCGCTTTTTAAAATTTATTTATTTTTTTAGTGTCTGCTTTTGTAGTCCTTAGTTAGCATTCAGATCATGCATTTGAGTAGGTGAGCCCAGACTGTCTTGGGTTTTTTTTCCTTGTGCCTTCCTAGAGCGATAATTTGGCAAGACTGCATTATGTATGTTAATGTGATGCTACGAACACACCTATATTCAGGTTGAAGGAAGGAGGTAAATATTTTTCCTTGACTAATTATCTCTCCCATGTGAGAGTGGAAGCTTTTGCTGAGAAGGTAGTTTTCATTCATGTGTGGTTTTAAATCAGTTTTGGTCTTAATTTAGCTCTTTACCACATATGATGAAGACAAATCCATGTGCATATGTTAAAAT